>ATSW01116116.1:0-12929 GCA_000444245.1 Botryllus schlosseri
CTAAAATTCGGTATACTTCAGGGTAGCTATAAAGACGCAACCAATTGGACTGAGTGAAAATGTCACATTCGATAATTCATATGGGGGAATTGGCATTGGTTTCTATACTGAATTACAGGTAGAAGTAGCAATTTCAAACACAAGTCACAACTACTGCACATGGAAGTTGAAAATTAAGGTATGAAAAATGCGTAGTTTCGAAATTTAGAATCGGTCGATACGGTCGTACACTTTTAGCAGTAAATTTGAGGTGGATATTTTCAAAATTGAAACATACGTCTTCCCTACAAGCTCAAATTGACTGATGACGCTAACACGAATAGAATCTCCGAAAATATATTCAGTCACATGGATACAGGAGCTATTTCACGCTGTTCCTATGACGCTTTCAATGTTAAAGGTTGCTGTAAACCAGGGGTTCTCAACTTCCCTTGCATAACGGGCCGCATTTTAACAGCAAAAGACGCTGCGGGCCGCAGAACAATATCACCATGTACTTGTGGGCTAAAATTAAATTTAGGCTACTGTAGCCTATTCACCACTCGCATATGGGCATTTAGTACATTTTTATGTATTATAAAGCATCAAAGGACAACGTCCGTAAGTTTGCAGCTGCTGCTTATTGTGAGAGTATGTATCTTCTAGCGGGGAAAGTAAATCCCTTCATGGAGCGTGCAAAAGCATTCATTGTCAAGTCGGTATATGCAACTTGAAACCCTTCCACCAGAGAACCGAACTCTCTGTTTCAATGCTGGAGCGAGCAATTATAAAATCACGGAAACTTTTGCGTTACAGAGGCCATTATCAACCTGAGCTCTGAGTGATATGAGAGGAAGTCTGGCGTTCGGGGCCATTTTTGAGCAAACCAATCAAACATTCTCCTTTCCTTCGATGCCTGGGGCCCTGCATCAACAGTTACAGAAGTTAGCTTTGTCAAGTTGATATTTTTCGCTGGCCCCACGTTTTCCCAGCCAACATTTCCTCTGCATATATGTCCACTCTGATAAAATTCAACCAGATAATTAGTTATNCAATGTCGGTGGATTCATCCAAGGCTGCGTAAAAGTAGTNTACGCGGCAACGTGTTTCAGAACAGGCGATAAAAGNTTGANTGATATTGATNNTACTCGTCTGGTCAGGATTGAATCAGACGATTGCATCTTCGAAATTTGTCTGGTGATGTTGTCCTTGCTGCTAAGTTCCGGAAACAGCAAATATTCGCAAAGTATGTTACGATTTTATTGAAATCACACTTTCTATATCAGATTTCTTGGGTTTAGCGATATTCGAAGCAATTTTAAACGATGCGTCTGTAACGTCGTCGGCAATCTCAACAACCGTTCGCAGTAAGTCAAACACTCTTTAACAGTGTAGGCCTACGAAGAAGCGGGATTCTCTTGAACCAGAGTCCAGCCGAATAATGAATCAAAACAATAACAATCTGAAGTCGAGCATATATCAAGAAACGAGAGCACATTGAAGCAGTGGTTCTCAAACATTTTTTAGTCACGCCTCCCCCCCTTTTTGATAGGGAAAAATTTCGTGCCCCCTTATCGTCATATAACAAAATGCAACCAGAATGCTACAAACGGCTAGTTTGATGGCATGGAAGGTTATAGCCGTTGATCATAGAATTCTCAAATATCAAATTCGGACTATACACAGAGAAATAACAGTGAATTAGGAATAAATTGCGCGCAGCGCGAAATTTTTTTCAGTTGACCGCACCTTCGCGCCCCCTTCAGATGCTTCACGCACCAAAGAGGGCGCGTGCCACCAGTTTGAGAACCACTGTCTTCAAGAATGAGTAATCAAACGAAACAGAGACGGTGCGATAAAAGAGCTAAGTATCTAAATTAATTTGTAACAATACCGTGTCATTAGTAATTGCGTTTATAATG
Source organism: Botryllus schlosseri (assembly GCA_000444245.1). Classification (NCBI taxonomy): domain Eukaryota; kingdom Metazoa; phylum Chordata; class Ascidiacea; order Stolidobranchia; family Styelidae; genus Botryllus; species Botryllus schlosseri. The sequence continues at coordinate 1,902 of ATSW01116116.1, forward strand.
AAAGATGTCGCGGGCCACAAGATATACGTCTGCGGGCCGCATGCGGCCCGCGGGCCGCGGGTTGAGAACCACTGCATTAGGTATTCGTCCATTTTCACAAAAAGGCAACAATATTAAAAACAAGAAATCGAATGACAACATGTTGCGCCAAGCTTGTTGAAATTTTTTACCTTTGATAAATCAATCGCAAATTATTCTGCTTTATTGTAGTGTACGAACATATACCAATACGTGGATGGCTGAGGGATCTGTCAATGCGTCGGAACTGCTATTTTAGTCATCACATCTCAAGTGTTGCGGCCAGACTAATCCAATTTTTGGTTCGCCTTGCAAGTTCACAATCTGTGCAATCCATTTTTTATGACATTAGAAATTTCGGAAATTACCTCGCGGGCCACTCAAAACCTTCTCGCGGGTCACAAATGGCCCGCGGGCCACTGGTTGGCCGGCCCTGGAGTAGATCAATATCAACACTTCATTTTATGGATCGGCAAATATGCTAGAAACAATTTGTCTTTTTCGTACTTAAATCCACGTTGTTTAATTTTACACTGATCGACTATATGACACCTGAAGAAGGGTTTTTCTTTAGCGCACACCGTTTATCTAACTATTGCTGCTACTGATTGCCAAGTACATATAGTGTTAGATTAGCTCAATCACCGAACCCTTGAAAGTGACTCCGCAAACCATGGGGCTTCGACGAACACGGGTTGAGAACCAAGGAATTTTGCTGCATAGTAGATATTAACTCATTGTGCTGGCATGTCATTTCCATCTTAGTCATTTTGTGTACGCCATTATTGAACGTGTTGAGAAAGTCAGCTGATAAAAACTTATTTTTGTATCGTAAACGGTAACAACGACACATGAACTGTTTTGTTGCAAGTGAAGGACGGATATCGAGCATAGTGTTTCAATACTCTCATCGGTGATAATATATAGGACTCATATGTTTCTTGTCTCACTCAATACCTATATGGCATCTCTATTGCGGGCCAAGTACTAACGGGTCGTTCTGTGTACAGTTCATTCTCTGCGAGATTCCAAAGTGCGCCAGTTCAAGTATGAAGAAAGTTCTTCTTACAGTCGAAAAATTGGTGAATACTACTAACGCGACAGAAATCAAGTCAGAACTACTCGCTCACGAATTGACCAAGGACAAATTGAATTTGAGGCAGCTGCGGAACGCAACAGAAATCACCAAAAGACTGGAAGCTTACAAAAGATTAATAATCGTCCGCGACCCGCTTTACAGACTTTTATCTGCCTACAGGGACAAACTCGAGAAAGGCGATCAATGGAACAAATATTTTGCAGGTATTTCACGGAAGATCCACAAGAATATATCAGCCGACGGCATGAGTAACAAGTTAGCGACATTCGATGAATTTCTGAGGTTCGCGGCCTTGGATAGGTACGGGGAGCGTCACTGGCACTTATATCATAACCTGTGTCTACCGTGCACGATACGGTATGACTTTATCGCGCACGTAGAAACCATCAGCGAGGACATGGCTGCGTTTATGAAGCTTGTGGGCATGAAGAACATTACTTTTCCTTCGAATTACGCGCCATCTAATCAAACGGACGAGGAGAAGCTGTACGGCTATTTAGCCTCAGTTCCTGATCAAACCATCGAAAACATATACAAAAGTTATCGACTCGATTTCGAGCTATTTGGTTTTAGCAAACCGTCGATATTTTGATCTTTCCGTTCCGTGAATGTCCTCTGTAACTGTGATCTACGTGTTTGAAGACTGTGTGAGGAACAATTTATATATGGTACGTAACAAACAGTGACTGACTTGTGCCGCCTCAGGCGCGTATGATCCGCTGGATATTATAGAGGTGGTCAGTATCGAAGAGCATTTACTATTTCGGAGTACGCAAGTAGGTTATGCCGAAGTCCTCTGCTTAATCGGGTTGTTATTTTGTTTGCTACTTCCGCTTCTAGGTAACAGTTTCAGACAATCCTATGCGTACGTTTAATACTTTGCATTTTTTAATGTCGAAATTCGTTCTGCTTGAAACGGTAAGTACATATTTATTGCCTAAATTTACATTAAGTTGGAGCAGCATGATTTATTGACCGATCATCGTAATGATGCTTTGCCATTTCGAATCAGTACTTGTGCAGCTTTGATCGGATATTACATATGAAATAAGAAGTATAAAGTTGAGCCTTGTTTAAATCGCTAGCTATTTCGGATCGTTCGGAAATCGCGTAATACCGAACTTATAGTTTGTTTCGGAAGTGGTTTATGTGTTTCTAAATCAGATATTTTTTTGGTATTGGTGGCGTCTTGACTACATTGGTCATTCTACACCAGTCCCATAATCTTTGTTATAATTCCGGATATGCCGCTTGTATCAAGATTCACTTCTAGGCTTTTTATTACACCGCTTGCGCGGATCAGAATATGTATCCGATGTGCAAAGGTCAGTTATGAAATTGCCAACAGAAGAAAGATGGGTTGGGGGAATCCCTCAGAGCAGAAGTCAGCAACACGATACCCACGGACACCAGGTCGCTCGTAAGAACCAGATAAGTGTCCCTTGGTGGCAGTAGCAGATATTCAAATAAGATACTTGAAGGTCCAAGTGAAGAACGGTTCCATGTGAACAGCAGCTTTGGGTCATTCGACTCTAAGGAACATGCGAACGCAAAACGTCAGTAAAATAAGTCAGTAAAATGCAGTATAGCCGACAACCATATATAGCTTCTTCCAGAAATATCGTCGATTTCTCGCGGAGAGAGAGGAGGACAATAACAATGAACAATTGCTAGATGTGCCATAATAAGCTAAGCTGGGCCTTCATTCTTGATTGACACGCAACATATGGTATTACCATTCATCGGATAAAATACGCAGAACCGTAAATTCAATTTATTGAAAATGTATTATACCCACGCGTATAATCTGTCCGGCTGAAAAATATTTGCAATATATCAATACGTTAGATTACCAAAAGCCACGTTCCACAATTTTACGAATAATCTAAATCTAAAATATGCTGTGACCAGGATTCGAACCTGGGTTACCGCGGCCTCAACGCGAGGTTCCAACCAATATACCAGAGGTGACCAACCTGCGGCCGTAGAAGGGAATTTGTGCGGCCGTGAACGCGTAATTCAATAAGTATGTGATGGCGGCCGTCGACATTCAAATTGAATTTACGAATTGACCCCCGAATTTTGAGAGTTTTATCATGATATTGAATTGAAATTTTCTCCATGCTGCATGTGCGCGATTTAACGTGACTTCATTTTTCGAATTCAATATAGTAGCGCCCGTTGCAATCTCAGCCCCCAGTACAAATGTGAATAACAGATGAAAATGATGCTCCCTATATAGAAATACCAACTTGGAATCGTGTGCTACTCACGAAAGAAATTTGTTTCTGGTGTTTGGGCGATTTCAATATCTTTCCACTATATACTGACGATCTTGACGGAATGTCAAGAAATAACAGCATGTAATAACAATTGGCCCACCCGAAAATCCATCATCATTAATAACTTGCCCCAAATTTTCGAAAACACCCCATCCATCAACTCTACTGGTGAGCTGATCACATGAGCTGAGAAAAAAGAAATGTTGGATAGGAATATGAAAAACTGCTAAAATTATTGACGAAATGCATTGGTGATTCTGAAAAATTTGCGCGCCTGGCGCGACCCGAACGAATCCCACAATTATCCATAACATTCCTCACGATTTAGGTGCGTATTGTATGCCGATCTGACTATAAATAAATCAGTCCAAAGCCCATGGAAATGGACATGGATACTCGACAGTGTAACATAAGCATTTGGCCTCCAGTTAGATCATTACGACTATGCTCTGGAATGCAGCCGTAGTCTACATGAGTATTCCAAATGCGGCCGTGAATAGCAAAAAGGTTGGCGACCCCTGCGCTATACGATGACAGCGCAAAACGATGGAACATGCCATCGACTCGAGCGCGAGTGGTCATAATTACGCTTTAACGCAATTAAAGAAATCCCGTATCAGATTTATTAGCCAAGCAGATACCAAAATATCAAAGCCAACATATTTTTAATATATACACTAAACGAGACTTGTGGCTCTAGTGTAGTATCCCGCCATGGGTACCACTGGGTCCGTGTTCCAAATTCTTGAAAATACGAAAATATGGCTCAGACAGCACACAATATATGAGAGGAAACTGATATGAAGTACCAATTACGCATCATAGACTCTGTATATTTAGTCCGTAATGGCTATCGTCACGGCGTCAGGATAAAGTAGAGTTCGCAAGACAGTGTTGTGACCAGGGTTCAGACCTGGGTTATCACGGCCACAACCTGATGTACTAACCACTATACGAACACAGCGCAGCGCGGTAGGTTATCCCATCGACATGGATGAAAGTGGAATTAATTACACTTGAACGCAGCCAGATAACAAGATCAACAACATTCAGGATCTCCAATATCGACTGGAGTAAAGTACCACAATGGAAAGTCTCGGTTCAAGTTTCGCCGAGCGTTACATTCATGTTAGAGTAGCCTGTATCATGGTTTACATATCTTCTAGTATACGCCGAGCTGTCTGGGTTCAGATTTCAAGGCAGTGACACGGAGCGTCAGGTCTACTCAAGATTCGTATTTCCAATATATTAACCTGCTTATTAGTATTCATCGGTACAAGCTGGTCGAAAATGATGAACAATATGTGACGCTGCCTTCACACCGAATCGATTGAACTCGTAGGATTTTTCGTTACGTCATTATACCGTCAAGTGTCGCTAGACCAACCGCGCTGTCGTAATTTAATCGAAACTCACGGAACGCGATGATAAACACAATGGCTTAACATTATATTAGAAATAGCGAAAATGAATTGGATCGGTGGCCAGAATATCGCCAAGGGATTATTAGAGGCTCATATGAGAATTACAATATTTGAATAAAGTCTTTGAGTTGCACAACTTCGATTTATACAATTGAAGAATACATTCGTAGTGATATGAAGCCGAGACTCGCCAGTCACCATGGGGTAATTATAAGTAAATAGTTATTCTGAAATCCCTGTCATAGCTGCTGACGATTAACTCTGACGCTGACGAGTGTCAGCCGTAACTATTTCGGTTTATTGCAATCTGAATATACTACAGTATATCAAATGTAATCATAACATTCAGCCCGGCACTATATAATATGTACTGCTACCTTTATAGCTTTTTATTTCGCATGTGAAACATTTATTTTGCGAAGATACGTTAGAAGACCATATATATGTACCGTTCATGGTTTATGTACACAAAAAATACATCATAGTAAAAAATCGTGCTGTGATCAGGATTCAAACCGGATTATCACGGCCATGACGCAATGGACTCGCCGCTACAGATCACAGTAACCGCGATTACGTTTCAATATAACAGCAATCGTAACAATCAATCGATTACATTGATGCAAAATTCATCCAATGTCTGTGACGTTTGACCGTATACATTAAATCCCCTCAAATTGTTTTGTACAATATAAAAAAGACGTGTTTATTGCGATACCTAGTATGCGGCATATATGCCTACTGTCATGCGGTATCTGAAACAGCCGATCAAAGCGGCACAACCTTCAGAAGTTACGATCACGAAGGCGCGAAAACAATTTCGAAAAAGCTGCATGAATTTCAAAAAAATAGTCTATGAATGATGTTAAATCACGAAATAATTTTCGACCCCCCTCGAGAATGATTGGTCGGGAATTCGTGAATAATGGTCAAGAACTTAACGATGCAACAACGAGTATGATAGAATTAAATACCGACCACGTTATGCACAAATCTGACGACAGAAGACACAAGCCAGTCTCTTACATACCGTGGAAGATCTCCGGCAAGGATTTCAAAACTTTGCAAAATCAACCGTTCATCCAACTGATTGGTGTTTGATTTGTTAAACTAATCCATTTCTTTGTTATGTTCTTTCGTTTTGTGTTATCCATTGCCGCACGTTTAATTTAATAATAAGTTGATAAGAATGTCGCTGTGCGATTGGATGGTGCACTTACAGCAGTGTTTCACGAACTTTTTGAGCTGGCGCCCTCATGGACAACGAATAAAGTGCCAGTACCCCTCGAACTCCATCACCACGCCTAAATCAAACGAAAGTTGTTCTGCATTTATTACAGCTAATTCCAGAAGAACAATCTAATTCTAAAATCTCCAGCTTCCCCGTCCCGTACTCTGAAATCGGTTTCTGCTGTGAGTAAGAAACCTTGTTATGGCACTGACAATACGTTGTATCAAATGTTAGCAGACATGGGGAACGACGAAAAAGACAACCCAACTCCAATGAGAGTATTTCTATTTGATGTAATTGTGCATCCAGAACGATTGATTGGAGACATTAAACTTCAGTTTGAACCCAAAAGTGATATACCGTCCTGTTCACTATAATGTAATCAGCTCATCATTTCATGCTCGGAAGCTTAACAGAATGACTCGATAATCGGGAAAGGAATTTACAATGGGAATGTATCCTGGAATCAAATCCCCATATCCTTGTGCAGTTTTTTAAGACGATTAATTTCTGCTTCTTCTTCAAAATCGAGTATCCAAGCTGGACCGGTAGCTCGTCTAAGCTCGAGGATTGGTACAGTTCACGTCTCGCAAAGTTTCGGTGAAATAACACGGGCTTATCAATGAATCCGAACAGTGCCGCTTTCATCTTTATTAGGTTTCATTAATACTAAGAACAAAAATATGTACTCATAAACTTTGGAGAATATGACCGTTAAGTAGGCCTAAAAGAGATATCGTTTCTCGCAACCAGAACGTCGTGTCGAAGGCACCAGTCCCAGCATTGTGGATATTCCATGATCGTTTGAAGCGAAGATTAAAATCACGCAAACGGTTTCTCTCAAATAGCCATAACACGTAGCAGTGAGCAATAACTGCTCAAATACTTCGTAGTACTAACAGCACACAATGAACCACGCTTTCTGGCGATACTTCCGACTGCTAAATTAGTCCATTGATGGGCAGGATCAACAATGAAATTTTCTGGTACAGCTGATTAAATAGACCGACGACCCTAAATTGCCGTGATGGCAATCGATTTTCCAATTTTACTCGTTATTTAGCTGCTTTATTCGTCAGTCATTTTCAAACCACGCAGCAGTTGCCTTCTAAACTTACACCCACCCACATTTGCTCTCAGCGTCCCCTACAGCCCAATTTTATATCTTGCGCAGGCCCCAGGAGGGCGCTGGCGCCCACTTTGGTAACCACTGATTTACAGTTATATTCTATTGCATGGTGAATCGTGCAAAATGATGCTTGGTTTAAGGATTTCCAAGGCAGTTTAGAATATGAAAGTGGTGTCCTGAACTCGGAGAAATATCTACAGGGACGTTTTGCATCACCTCAAGTTGCAACAGCTGCTTAAACCCTGACATATATGGCATTGTAGTAGGCTAGGTAAAATCGCGTCATTCCAGTTTTAGGGGTATCCCCAATTTCAGCCGATATTCCTCTAGCTCAATAAGCACACTAGGGCTGTTCAGAATACCTTTTTTCTAAATTTCACTCGCTTAGTGATAAAATGTCAGTTTGCCTCAAAAACACAATACACCAAGTTTGGATCAATTGCGACCAGTAAAGGCCGTGCAATTTTAAATTTGAATTTATGGTATTTACGGTGGCAAATTTCAACACTTCGATATGACCAAACATCGTATTCCAGGCATGCCTGAAGGGAAAGTGATGCTTTTTTCACATGTTTACATCGTGATGCTAGCCTGTGATAGAGTTGAGATTATAAAATTGCTAATTAATGAAAAATTAATTTGACACTGATTTGCTGAAAATGAGTCAACGAGATTGAAATAGTCTCGCTTAAGCGATGGTGATATATTAGCAAATAAAATGCTTTTAAGGCCGAGGTCGGGCACCATGAAGAGTAAATGAACTGATGCACAGGTAAAATACAGCAAAATATATTTCCCATGTTGATATCGATACGCAAAAGTACACACACTTGCAAGGAATGGGAAGAGCTAGAACGAGCCGCGGCACAAAGATCAACATTGAAAATGAGCTGTGACATTGGGCATTAGGCCGGGGGGATGTCAGTTTAAGAAACCGCCACTGCGCGTCGTTCGGCAACTTCCTATATCAGTGGTTCACAACCGGGGGTCCACGAAGCAATTTCAGGGTGTTCGCGAGACCTCTACATTTTCAAAATGATTGATAACCCAATTTTTAATTCTTTTTAATTTGAGAAAGCCTGAGGCAGTTTCGCGCCACAACTGCTACAACCCCATGACTCACATCATCATAATAATGNGTNTNANANANANTATCCCACTGTGCAAATTCATTTTAATTNTCAAATTGTCAATAACCTACTGATACATACAAACATATTGCTGTTAGAGACGTTTTGTTGNGGTTTGTGGAAAAAATAAAAATATGAAGATAGTAAAGTCAATCACGATGACTTCGTAATGTTTGCGAAACCTTTTCTATTTGAAGTTAGTTGTCAGCCTCATCAAATTAGTGACAACAGTCGTCTGNAATAAAAATTTCTGAATTATTTCCCTTAATTTGTCCTAATGAAGGGATTGAAACCCCGCCACGAAATCCATTTTATTATGTGATATACATAACCACTATTCTAGAATACCTTCAAGATCAGATGCTAGATGAAAAGGACTAGGCTGGACGTGATATGTTCATTAAAAATATGTTTCTTCATTTTGGTACCATAAATGTAGTGATCACACCCAAAGTATCGTCGGGAGCGTTGCGCGTTTATATTGCATTACCCTACATTTATCTCTTTGGAAACTCTTTTTAGTCGATGGCCAGAAAATCATCACAGGATTAGTAGTGGCTCTTATGTGAATTATTACATTTGAAGAGACTTTTTATGTTGCATAACTCCAACATACAATTGAACAATACATTAGAAGTGAAATAAATCCTAGAATTTTTGGCTAATACTCGTCAGGGATAACTGTCAGCAACCAGTCATTCTGAAATGGCTGCGGATGATTAACCCTGACTAGTGGCAGCAGTGACTGTTTGGGTTTATTTCAATATGAATATATTACAGTGTTTCTAATAAAATCATAACAAATAGCCCAGATCCGGCACCATATCTTTATATCTGCCCAGCTGTATATTGCGAACGTGAAACACTTCTCTCGGGAAAGGCGTTAGAATACCTTATTATGTATATACACATATGATCCCACTGCATCCACCATGTTTTACAGTATCAGAAAGTTTTTTTTTCAGATATTCCAGAAGTTATTTCTATATATAGATCTGCAATACACACGCTTGAGTTGATTAGTATATAACTGGTTCTGGTAAGTGATTTCGCCCTAACGATACTTATATTGATAAATTTACGTGGGAATACCGGAATTGTTTTTATCTACAATTACGCTGCTGATGGAATTATAGCCACATCGAAAACGTATCTCGTAGCTGAATCAAGTTTTGTTTGTTTTGTTTTGTTTTATTCGCACAACTTTAGCGCTTATCGCCTATAAGGTCATTTGCGCCCAGTACATCAATTTCAGTAATTTCAACGGTCTTTTACGGTCTTTTTCGTCAGATTACGGACGACTTCCATGCACGCGCTCTTCCACCATCAGTCTCTCTAGATTTTCATGCGCCCGCAACTTAGTCTTTTGATGCCATCTTTCGGGAGCTCGGCTCTCTCTTTCTCTGGACTTTTCAAGGCGCTGTATATACAGCGGGATCGGCGATGAGGAGCCCAGATAAACCTCCGACACATAGAAACATGGCAGAGCCGAGACTCGAACCAGTAACCATTGTCATTGTGACTGTTCATAATGCTTTGCAAACAAGCAGACCAACTTAAAAATTGACTGTATAGTTGGACTCCGAAGTCGGTTCATCTATCTCATACGTCAAGTCTGAGTAAAATCAAGTCATTTTAAAAACGTGACTATAGAGTCAAGTCATAACTCGAGTCATCCCGACTGATTGTATTGCATGCAATCAATAAGCATATTTTGAGATTAATTCCTGGTAATACACTTTTATTGACCTTCGACGGCCATTTACAGGGGATACGAGAACATCTCATGAAATCAAAAAAGGTACGGGCGTTAAAAAGGTACTTGAAGATTTGAAAATGTAGTATTACTTACACTAGATCAGAACTCTTACATCGATGCCAAATCTTGATTTATAGCTAATTATTAACTTTATCGCCCGATATATATACTAACGGTCGATTCATACATTTGGTGCAAGACTAGATGTCTAATTTGAAGGCTTGTTTACACGCCAATAGTGCGTCCATGGCGTTCGGAGCGATACGCAAGTCTTTTAGTTTCATTCCTGTAAATTCCTGACAGTATCCAGCCCCTGCGTTCCATTTTACATCATCGCTTCCTTTAGTGTGAACGCCATCGAACCTGTCAGATTCGAAGATGCGAGAATGTTGCAATGGTTATTCCAAGACCAGTAGAAAATTCGGTCAATCCCCCATTCAGTCATTTTTCGCCAAGCAATTAATCGCGTGCATTAGCACGTGATCCTAACTAAGACAATAATTTGTCGTGCTTTCTTTTTAGTATAATAGATTATAATTATTCATTTCGTTGCACAACCGAACATGTCTCGACATCAGAGCATCGATAGATGTGCCTGTATTTAGCATTGATTTGGATTAAGATCTGATTTGAACAGATTTTGGTCGAATCGCGAGGAGATTGGATTTATGATCTTCTTTAAGGACGATTTGGAATTGTACTTGGACATGGGATTGGTAATAAACGGAGCAAGCTGTTGTTGCAGTCAAGTCCGTGGAAATCTGCCTTTATTATTCACAAAGTTTATGGAAAAGTTTCTTGAAATTATTAGGGTATGAGATACTCGATTCGATCCGTATCCAAGGTACTGTAACAAAACTCAGTGTTGGCGACTTCAATAAAACCAATAGCCTAAAAAAATTGACCCGGTGAAAATATAATTTTCAAATTTAAATGACAGTGAAATAATCAAGGTA
>ATSW01116132.1:0-11262 GCA_000444245.1 Botryllus schlosseri
TTTCAACCATATCTTGTCACATTGCATCAAAATAAACCATGGGCGAAAAATAATGAAAATTTTTGACTCAATTCTTCCAAAATGTGTAAATTAGACATGAGCTACTTCGAATACACAGCGATGAATTTGTTTACAAAGCTACAAAAAATTGCTAACCCACTCTGGTTTCCTAAGCGTGCAATTACGTGTTTCGTATCTATCCGTAGGTTAGTTATCTATAGTTTGAGATTGTGAATTTATATAGAGCCATTTCCAACTTCAAACTGCCAGGTTCTCAAATTCCGAGCGTACTTCAAGGAAACAGTACACGAGAGCTCGCAGGAATTCTACAGAGTGCGACCCGTCGACATCTACTATTACCTGGAAGATGACAGCATTTCTGTGGTTGAGCCACTCGTACAGAATTCCGGGATTCCGCAGGTTTTTGGGGTTCATTTCTCCGGTGCAGGCGTCGGACAGACTTGTGCAAACGACCAATCTAGTTAATTTCCCGACAGCCAACTACTGTTTTTATTTGGTAGTTCTGGTGCTAGTTGTAGTTGCCCATCTTGAAAAGTGAGTACGGTAGTTCTGATTTTAGTTCCAGGTGCATATTTTAAAAAGTGAGTAGTTCTAGTTCCAGTTGCAAATTAGAAGAAAATTAGTTTCCAAACAAGTAGAAAAAGCATTTCGTTTGGCGTGAATCATGATACCGGTGTTCTGTTGTGTGGTGTGCTTGCAGCCATTGTTAGCTCGAGTCATCATTACTAACAGCGGAGCAGATAAGGTGTGGCTTTTGGGGATCCAAACCCCGCCCATTTCAAACTTGTATTGATGTTCACGTGGTAAACAAATCCGATTCCGAGAAAATAAGAAGTGATGAGTTCCTTCAAAATAAAATCTGGTTGGTTGTGTTTGAGTTAGTTAGCTGCGGATTTTTAACGATGTTAGTTCTAGTTCTAGCTCTAGTTTCAAAATTTGACAAGTGAGTATTTCTAGTTCTAGTTACGAAATTTGAAATGAGAGGAGTTCTAGCTCTAATTCCAGTTGAAAAATTTGAGAAGTAAGTAGTTCTATTTCTTGTTCTAGTTGAGCATTTCGAAAATCCATCAGCTTGTGCTGACTGACGTGAGGGCTTACTGTGAAAAATCTGTTTCAGGGCAAACTGATCAAACGCCAGCGCCTTCCGAAGAACGACCAGGGCGACAACTGGCATTGGAAAGACCTCAATCTCGCGATGAACGTTACCTTCTACGGGAAAGTGTTTCGCCTGACCAGCTGTGACAAGTTTACCGCGGTGGGTGCCCTGCATGGCTTTCATTATTATAATTGTCATGTTTAGGGCTGGGCACAATGGTTCTAGTACTCGAATCTGAATCGAGTAATTATTTTAATGATTCGAGTCGAGTAGTAAAAGACTGTCTTTTCGAGTACTGAAATTATACGCTCCTAGCCACCGAAAGATATTTTATTAATTAGAATTATGGTTTCGATACTATTTCCCACTGTGGAAGCCTTCAAACCTTGATTGGCCGTATCCCAGTATACAAAACATATAGTCCAAAGCTACTATTTTTACTGGAAATAACACATTTCCGAAATCATAATCCTCCCACAAGATTGTCACAAAGTGTAATGAAATCGGTAGGGTAAAAAAAAGTACCAAAGTATCTTAAATATGATCGATAACAGGCATTAAATTCTTTGTGGTGGCATAAAAGGTACATATTTGAACTTTGACATAGTATATTCGGTTATGACGTCATAATGAGTGATACTCGAATACTCGACTCGACTCGAAGCATAATATGTGATTCAGAATCGAATCACTCAGGTACTCGATTTTGCCTAGCCCTAGTCATGTTGACTGTGCAAAATATCCCTTGTATCTGGAAAACTGGATCATATTTTGAAAATTGCGCCCATTTATACTGTCATTTTTTGTTCAGTCGAGAGGAACTACCTTGCGATTTACTGCTAATAGTTTGCGACTCAATCAAATTCATGTGTGGAAGCCGGTTATACAATTGAATAATGTATTGATATTGATATAAACCCTAATAGGTTCGTCAGGGGTAATCGTCAGCATCTGGTAGAGATTTAGAAAGAATTTTGTATATCGACAGCCGTATCACCAAATACGACATCATCAGCATAAAAATTTGAAGGGGAACGATTGTTCGCATATTTATGCTGTTGAGGTCATATTTGGTGATACGATTGTTGATATACAATGTTCTTTCCAATTCTCAACTAGTTGCTGACGATTACCTCAGACTAGTGACGACTGAAAATATGCGGGTTCGTTTCATTATTATATATTATTCAATTGTATATTGAAGTTGTGTACTCCAAGAATCTCTTCACATACTCGTACTTGAGTACAAATTCAAATGTCTGTCAGAATTGAGTACTTTGAGGTCCTCGGGCGACTTCTGGCACCCAGCTAAATACGAAAATTATTTCAGGAATTCCTGGAAAGCGAAGGCCTGATCTTGAACGGGCCGGAGAGCGTTCCTGTCGATCCGTACACAAAGTCTCGCAATCAACCTCTCAGATCCTACGTCACCCCATCCGACTTTGATAAACTCAACAAGTTCCTCAAGCTTGACAGAAAGGTGAGAATCTTCTCAAATAGTGAGGGGGACAGACTAGTACAACTACCAATCCATTTGATGAACGATCAATTACCTACCGCTAGATCTAGTTGTAGTTCTAGCGATGGATTTTGAAAAGTGAGCAGTTCTAGTTCTATCGACGCATTTAAAAGAAATTAGTTACTGAACAACTAGAAACGTTGGCGTGAATCATGATACCTGTGTTCTGTTGTGTGATGTTCTTTCAGCCATTGCTAGTTCAGAGTCATCACTACTAACAGTGGCGTTGCCAGGGGATTGGTTAAGGCGGGTCAAACCCCTCATATCATACTGGAAACCCCTGAAATGCCGATGTTATGTCCAGCATTTCTTAGCTTACTGGCAATTCAGTAATCGGCATTATCAGTTCTGCCATTGAATCTACTTGGTCAATTGTGGATTTTCAAAGGTTGTTGGTTCTAGTTCTAACTGAGAGTTTTGAAAAGTGCTTAGCTCTAGTTCTAGTTGCCAGTTTTGAAAAGTGAGTAGTTCTAGTTCTAACTTTGCATTTTAAGAATCCAGTAGTTTGCACGAACTTTCAGAATCACTGATTTAAAATGTGTATTTCGACCTGAGGTTCTTCGTTTCTACTGCGTGTGGGACGATCGCGACGCCATGTTCGGAGAGATGCGACCATTCGTGCTTCACTACTTCTTGGTCGACGATACTGTTGAGATTCGAGAGGTTCACGAACCCAACGACGGCCGCGACCCATTCCCTGTTTTATTGAGAAGGCAGAGACTTCCCGTGGACAGAAACAACGTTGACTGTAAGTTCTGTGCTGTCTCCCCTTCTCTATTTCTCAGTGAATTTCGGTTCTCTTTGAATTCATTGCTACGTGAATTCGCCTCGTACCGGCCTCTATTCCTAACAGGGTAGTAACCAAGTCACAAGGTTCCGAGTCACTCAATCTCACTTTTATAGTTATGACTCGAGTCATTTTCAAGTCAAGTCAGCGAGTAGAGGATCGAGTCCGAGTCGTAGTGTTTTGAGTTCAATCCTGTACAATCCACTTTTTTCGACTCTGCTCGAGTTATATAGAATGGCTCGCATTCATAATATCGTAATTTTACTCACTTCTAACAGTTTCAGGCCTTATTGTCCAAGTATCAGGACTGATAGAGGAAATACCAATGTGGTGACTTTACTATTCTTTGAAGTTACTATGTAATAACTGTCTTGGCCGTCCTAGTCTCGAGTCATGCACAATGACTCGAGTACAAGTCGAGTCAATATCCAATTGAATTGAGTCGAGTCATTGATGCATTTGAAAAATGACTCGAGTCAAGTCGAGTCATCAAAAAATCGTGACTCGAGTTATAACAACCATGACCCTGAGATCTAATACCAGCTCACCTTGACCTTAACCCCAAACCTTAACCTGAATACATTAATAAAGGGTAGGATTGTTCAAAAACGTTTTTTATTTAACTGTCTACCCGAGTGGTTCCCAACCTAACTCGACAGTTATTTTCCACCCCACCTATATTTTCGGATCCGATAAACAGCTAACTGGTAAATTCATTACAAAAAGGTTGACTTCCGCAGTATCTGAGGATGTGGCGAGTTAAATCTTTTTAGTCAACTCACGCGGCAGTACCAGAATAACCTGTTTTTCATGTGTATTTTGTGCCGGTATCCGGGTAGTGAAATATATCTGACTGAACGTTCTAACATATTCGCCCCCCCCCCCTCATGGTTCTCCAAATCAACGACTGGAGGACGATATCACCCACACATGTAGAACCACTGGCTCACCCGATGAAATTGTTAGACTGTCTGAAATAACAATTCAGAACAAATATGACTCAATTTTGGGGTGGCGAGATTTTGGATTCGAAAATGTAGTATGTCATTTTGTGTTAATGCATGGCTTTCATAATAATAATAATAATATTATTTCTAATGCCATATTCACCAAGTGCCAAATTCAAAATGCCGAAATGCCAAATTTATGAACACAATATCAATACATTGCCTCCATAATAAGAATAGTTATTACATTTCTAATGCCAAATTCACGGGGTAACCCCAATTCCAGCTTCTTTCCCGATGGTGGTGTTGGAATTGTCCGACCACGAAGTAAAAAGCTGGTTCACGGCGTCTGACTTTGCAATTGGACGAACGCTCTTCATCAGCGGCAGAAGATTTCTCATCTACGATTGCGACAAGTTCACGCAGGAGTGAGTTTATAGACTAGACTTGTGCAAACTACCAATCTGGTTAGTTGGCAGTCCATCAACTATTGGTTATTTGAGTAGTTGTAGTGGCAGATTTTGAAAAGTGATCAGTTCTAGTTCTGGCTAGACCAGGGGTTCTCTGCCCTTTCTTGATCGTGGCCCAGTTTCCGGTTTGAAAATATACTGTGGCCCACCTCTTATCTTGGAGTCATAATCCTGTTCAATGCGTGGTAATCGACTTCACTGATATGCCTATTTCTCTAAAATATACGCAATTTTCTCTTAATTTACTGATAATATTTAAATGTAAACCTTTCGACCCATTCAATCGCGCAAATCGCAACGAAAATTCTCAAGTCGAGTAAATATCCTCCAACAGACGACCAACTAATTAATCTTGGACCCTTCGAGGTACTGCAATCGGGGGTATGGGTGGAGCAGTTACGGCCTTGCTAGATCATTGGCTGAAACCCCTGTGTATATTATGGTCGTCCGCTGCTCCATTCGCCATTGCGAAACACAATCATCAAATCCATGCATCCACTGTGTGATTGAGATTTTAGTTCCACTATTGTGGGGAATAACATAATCTTTCTGGGACAGACAATTCATTGGTGAATGGGGTACTACAGAGAAGTGGAGAAAGATTTTTTAATATGCATGCAATAACATATCTTGTACCAAACCAACTGAAGTTGCGATGTCAGAATATTCAATCCAATGATACAATCAATTCATGTGACTCTTACATTATGTACAATGATATCAGGGCGGACATTTTAAACCAACTCCAAATATTAATGCGCTCCGCTAAATCCTCAATCCATTGCGATTCGTTGCGGTGGTGCGGTATACCTCCACCAGAAGTTGCTAATAATTTGCAATTATGGCTGTTTTTATGTTACAATAATACGACTTGCCTTAGTAGCCTACAGTAAATCAATACATCAATTACACTTCATTCCGAGTGTATTGCACAGTAGCACACCCCTTTCAACGGCCTGCGACATATGCCCCAGCCCCTGCGGGAATACTTGGTTACTTCAGCATTCCAGCCTTCCAGTTATTATATACTTAAAATTATTTTAGTTGCTGTTAGCCGTAGGTTGCCATAGCCAGTGGAAAAAGCCACAGTTTCTCCCTCCTGTTTTGGAATTGTACATGCTGACTCCATACGTGCCACTACGTCTCATCAGGGTCGGGTGAAAAGCTTTACGTAGCCTACGTATAATTCAATAATATAAATAAATTTTAGCGATTAACATAACAAATATAAATGAACTTACAGTAATTTTCTAAATAGCTTTGTGGCCCACCTCAATTGCTCATGTGGCCCTACCTTTGAGAACCCCTGAGCTAGATATTAAAAAAATTTCATTGTCACATGTCATTTGGCGTGAATTGTGATACCGGTGTTCTGTTGTGTGATGTTCTTGCAGCCATTGCTAGCTCAGAGTCACCACTAATAACAGTGGCATGACGAGGGGGTGGATTTTGGGGATCGAAACCCCTCCGATTTCAAACTTGTACTGATGTTCTTGTGGAAAACCAATCCGATTCCTATTTAATAAGAGTTATTGAGTCACTTCAGAATTCTAATTCTAGTTGTGTTTTAGTTAGTTGCGGATCAGTTCTAGTTCTAGCTCCAAAATTTAAATAGTAAGTACTTCTAGTTCTAGTTGCAAAGTTTGAAAATTGAGCAGTTCTAGTTCTAGTTCCAAAATTTGAATAATAAGTACTTCTAGTTCTAGTTGCAAAGTTTGAAAAGTGAGTAGTTCCAGTTCCTATTGTGCATATTCAAATAGTTGCAAGTTCTCTACAAGGTTCTCATCTTGCAGGTTTTATCGAAGAAATTTTGGCATCTCCGATTTCACTCCGGTCCCGGTGAAAGGAAAAGCAAAGGAGGTCCCGAAAATGGTGATGCCTTCATTGCTTTCGCCATGTCGCGAGTTTGAATCATCTTCCCATTTCTTTCAGGAATTGCCTCCCTACAACGGCTTCGGCTCGCTGGAAGATTCGACACAGAATTGCCTCAGCCTGGTGCCTCAACCGCCCAAGAAAGATTTCATCAAAATGCTGGAGAATGATCACAAGATCTTGAGATACGAAGCCAGACTGGTGAGTAATGCTGGTGGTGCACCAATCGTTATTTCGCAATCGCAAATTTCACGCATTTGAAGAAATGACTCGAGTCAAATTGAGACACGAAAAAGTCGTGACTCGAGTCGAGTCATGAGCAGCAATGCGAGAGGATTTTTTCAAGTACTGAAATTGCATTTTACTTGCCACTAAAAGCTATATTATTAACGAAAATTTTAGTTTTAACACTATTTTCTACTGTAGAAAGCTGTCAACCTCGTTTGGTCGTATTGCAGCATACAAAAAATGTAGCATAAAGCTACACCTGTTAGTGGATATGACATATCTGTGGAGTATTGTCACAATATGATATGAATTAGGTATAGTCGAAAAATACCTAATAATCGTTAGTGTGCTGTATAACTGAATCAAGAAGTATTGCAATATATATTTGAAATTATTTTGACACCAATTATGTTTGAAAAATAGCAATTTGTTGGCATTGCTAAATGATCGAATTTTCTGCCGTAAATTCTATGCATTTCAAATCCAAAATTTTCTACTTCTACTGGGTTAGGCTTCTACTGGTCGGAATTGAGCCAAATTTGGTTCACATTGTTCGTTTCGGGCAACCAAATAATTTCATGGGGTAGCATGTAAAATTAAAATAAATTGTAAACAACTTTACTGCACACACGACAGGATTCAATGAGGCCCGAGGACAAGGGACGTCGCTTCATTATCTCCTATCGCCTCTCTGACGACATGATCAGCATTTTCGAGCCTCCGCAACGCAACTCGGGAATCATCGGCGGCAAGTTCCTGGAGGCGACGCGCATCACGAAACCAAACTCGGACGTCGACAAGCCTGAATTCTACGGCCCCGGAGATTTGGCCATCGGCACCGTCATTCAAAGTTGGTCGATTGCAATTTGCGTTGTGAATGCAAATCACTCACATTCAGATGCGGAGAGTAGGGCTGTTAAAAAAAAACTTTTTCTCAAATTTTAGTAACAGTTCTATCATGAACCAGCCAGTAAAATTTCAAAAAATTTACCAATACTAACTAGCCAGTAGGATTCGAAAAAATAGGTCCAGTTTTATCAAGTAACCTGTAAAATTTGAAACAAACAGTTATTTTGGAACAGCCCTAGTGGTTGGTAATGGAGTGCTTCTACTTTTTCGAAGTACTCGAGTAGGTTTTGCCTACACGCTCTACATACTCAAGTAGGTTTGAGTTTAGACTAGTTGTGCTTAGCAGTTTTCATTTGTCAGGCGAAACTAGGATGGAATACCAACTTTTTTACGTACTCGCTACTTTTATTTGTACCGACTATGACTACTTTGGCCACCTCTGCTACACAACTACAATAGAATATGAAAGGTCATATTCAAAAGTACTCAAATAGTAGAACTACATTTTAGTTTTTGCAAAGTGCGAAGTAGTTTTTGGATAAGATGGTATCGTTTTTATGTTGGGAATCCAGAATATATTTTCCAAGAATATGTAGTCACTAGGGCTGTTCAAAAATAACTTTTTTTTCAAATTATATTGCCTAACTGATAAAATTGTTATGTTACCTAGGAAAACGCTTCACACCATTTTTCACTCAGTTCTAACCTATGGAGGCATTGTTGAGCTTCTTGGGGTACAGAACTTCAATATTCAATTGAATAATATATTCATATTGAGATTAACCAGAATATTTCGTGATACGATTGTTGGTGTACGATGTTCTTTCCAATTCTCTACTAATTGCTGACGATTACCCCTGACGAGTGTCAGCCGAAAATATTCGGGTTCATTTCAATATCAATATACCATTCAATTGTATATAGAGGCATTGCTATAAGGCAAAAAAGTTTTAGATTTATTTAATAAAAATGAATATAATATTTTTCAAATTGTACTGGCTATCCTACGAAATTATTACGTCCTCTGAAAAACCGATTCACAACAAATTTGTCTCAATTGGAACCAGTAGAAGCGAATTTATTGACTTTCAAAATTTATGATTTCGAATCATAGTATTTACAGTGGGTGGATCTATAATATATAATGGAAGAATTTGCCATCGTAAATATTATATTTTTCAAATCCAAAATTTTGTACTCCAATAACTTCACTTCTACTGGTTCCAATTGAGGCAAATTTGTTATGCATCGTTTTTTAAATAACCTAATAATTTCGTGGCAATGCCTGTATAGCTTGGAATTGAGCCTAAATTGGTGTGCAGCGTTGGTTTTCAGGTAACCTAACAATATTATCAAGTACCAGTACAATTTTTCAAAAGAAGTTATTTTTGAACAGCCCTTGTAGCGTCATTAGTAAATTTCCGAAAAAAGCCACCACTGATTAGATATCAAAAATATGCGGACCCTCGACCAAATCTACTTTTCGAAACTACTCACTCTTAGAAATTGGTACTTATACTTGAGTAGCAACCAGGCTTGTAACCAAGTCATAAGGTTCTGAGTCACGAGAATGACTCGAAATCGATACTCCTACTTGGAGTAGCAACTACTTTTACCACCCTGCCAACTCTTATGTTACAGTTTTCAAACATCGGTTTGTGATCACGAATTGCGACGAGTATGTCCTCAATATGTTGGAGGCTTACGCGGACCACTACCCGGCATCCACCATCGACAGCATTCGAGAGAAGCACGGAAAATCGACACCGTTCAAGCCCACCGATCAGGATAAAAAGAATTAAACTCGTTGTACTTATCTTATTCAGTAAATGTCGCACTTTATAACTGTCAATGTGACTTGAAGTCTTAACTGACTTTCCTACCCGGAACGGCCCTCACCTGTTTGTGAGCAACTCCTTTGCACTTGCGTGTCAGAATTTGTGTGTCAGTCTGTTTCTATAGTTGGAGCTGTCAAGATTTAGCGCCTCTTTTTCAACTCTGTTCACTGTATTCGCTGCATTGTGATGTTGAAAAACCATTGTGTACTGTAAAAATGAGTCTTCATCCATACAACCAGCTAATGTCAGGCGTTTTATTAATAGATCAACTAGTTTTGGCTGGTAATCTATTGATTGTTCATCAGTTGTGCTTTTCAGCCGCCGTTTATTCGAAACTAGCATTTTTGCGAGCTGGCTCATAGCGCACAGAACTGCAGTGTCCGTGTAGCGAAAATGCCTGTAAGGTTGAAACAACGCGCGCGCATCTCGTATCTTCACCATCGTGAAATCTAGGTACTACTGGACGACTATGTTGTGAGTTGTTGAAAAAATTAAGTTACGCTGGTATTTAAGGCAAAATCTGGTTGTGTAAGAATTTGAAGGAAACTGGTACCAGGTATTCCGGTAGACTATTAGCCTACCTGTCGATTGCCAAGATATTGAGCAAGTCTTTTGTACGTACCGTGGCAGGTGGCATGAGTTTAGTAGGTCATGGGACCGAAGGTACCTGATTATACCGACTGACCGCCGCAGAAATTGCGAAAGATCAACACAGTGGCTAAAATTTGTCATTGGATATCGTTTGAGCTCCGTAAAGGCAAATGTATTAGGCTCATTGGCTGCTCATCCTATGTGACAATAGGGGCATTGCCACTGCAGCAATAAAGGTATAATGTCTCTGGGTGGATCAGTATTAGAAGTATAGCTAACCAAATATATTGGGTATGAGATATAGGCTACTCAATACAATCAGTTTATCCAACGTTAGTGCCGTAGTGTCAGCGTATAGTCTCATATCTCTATAAATAAACTGCAAAAACTACAGCATAAAGTACTCCGAATCATAGCTAGAGCCCCAAAGGGGCCTGGTTGCCCACCCAACAAGTCGCTGCTGAAGAGATTCAGCGTCCTAAACATAGAAGATATACGGAAACTAGAAATCGCCAAGTTTATGTATCAGTTCCACTGCGGTCGTTGCCCCGAATATTTCAATGATTTCTTTACCTCGGAATCAAAAGCGCACAAGTACAACACACGCGCGTCCACGTCGTCCAAATATCATATGATCGACCGAAAAGATCATCGCTCTATNAAATATGCCGGACCTGATGTGTGGAACAGTATCCCGNCGGCCATCCNACAGTCGACGAGNATGTCCACATTCAAGTCGAAATACAAGCAATTNCTACTAAATAAATACAGTCNATCCNCAAGATTACCGNACNACGACTGACCTATCGATCTCGCTTCCCATGACATGCCGCCCTATTTCTTGTCGCTTCCTTTTTCTATACTATCTTCNTTACTTTCATNCAGTGTGCATGCCTCCTCTTTACATCGCCTAGGCCAAGGTGGGTGTCNGATTCCATAGACAACTCCTAGTCGCTTCGACATCTTCCTTTCTTNTCATTGTATCGCATTTTTTGTGGTGTATTGAACTGATAAAATTGCTAATAAACCAATGATGATGATGAT
>ATSW01116136.1:0-15818 GCA_000444245.1 Botryllus schlosseri
AACTACAGGCCTACTATCGAAAAATAGAACATGAAATCGTAAGAGATTGTAACTTCTAAAACGGTGATTAATTGCATCCGCACATTGCATATTCATCAAACATTCGCGTGAATGTCGACAATTCTAGATTAGCATCAACAGAGATGGGTGCTGTTTTTAGGGCTGGGCACAATACTTCGAGTACTCGAATCCAAACCGAGTATTAATTTTACTGATTCGAGTCGAGTGCTAAAAGAAGATTTTTTCCAATACTGAGAATATACGATCCTCGCCACTGCAAGTTAATTTATCAACGAGCATTGTAAAATCGATACCTATTTTCTCCTGCGGAGGCCTTGATACCTTGATTGGCCTATCGCATCATACGAAACATAGTACAAAGCTGCGAACGTAACCGGAAATGAAATATTTCTGAAGTCATGATCATCCTAACGTTCTCACGAAGTGCAATGAAATCGGTATGATCGGAAATATACCGAAGTAGCTTTAATGTGATTCATAACAGTGATTATTAGGGCAAGATTTTGCAACTTTTGCAATTTTTTTTATAGCTTCCGACAGCTTCGTAGATTCCCAGAATCTATGCACTGACTCCATATTAAGTAGAACAAAGACGAAGAAGACGTATAGTAATATATTACAAATATACATGTATTCCACACGGCATATCCGTGCCCAATTTTCTCTTGTTCACGTTCCGACAGTCAACAAACCACAGGCCTACTACCGTAAAACAGAACATGAACAACGGAACCTTTCGAGTATCTCATACCCCAACTATTTAACACAAATATTTAAATGCAACTTTTTACTGCAATATTTGTTAAAATTAAGTGCAACTTTCTCTCGATTTTAGTGCAACAAAAACTTGCCCTAGTGAAAATATTCTTTGTGGTGGCATAAAAGGTACATATTTGAACTAGGACATATTACATTCAGTTATGACATCATAATGAGTGATAATCGAATACTCGACTTGATTCGAAGCATAAATCGTGATTCAGAATCGAATCACTTAGGTACTGGATTTTCCCAGCCCTACTGTTTTTAAAACCAAATCGAGTATGTCAACGCAGGACGTCTTCCGCGGTACGAGACGAATGTCATTTCAACAACCAAACCTGTTGAAAATCCTGATCGACAAGAAGCTGACGCGTTACGCGCGCCAATAAGGAATCAAATTTCACTTAAACAATTGGTAGATTTGTCGACTGTCTATATTTTAAACAAGCATCATCACGAAACTTAATGATCATAATGAAAAATAATGATCATAATAAAACCTAACGATCATGCTGTTTGACGCGTGTTAGTACTCGGACATTAATTGTCCGGAGTATATTTGGACTGCGTTCCCACTCGGACATGAAGTCTGAAGGATTTATGACGTGTGCTCGGACTTAAGTACGTCTGGAGTGTGTTGGACTGGTATTGCGTTGCGAGTCCTGATAATTCATTGTGATCCTTGTACAAAATAAAGGCAACCGATTTGTAATGGGTTTTGGTGATGCAATATTTACTGACTGAGGGCAGAGATTTTGATCATATGATTTGTGCATCAAGACTGGGATCCTTGATTGCAAAGGCAGAGCGAACACGAGAATTAATGAAGCCTGATAAACCGATAGCCTGTTAAATGTGTTTGCTCTTGATTGGTCCTAATAAACTCTAACTAAGAAGGGAGTTTGAATTCGCGGGTCCTCAATCCACTATTTGTTGGATAAAACCTTCCTATGCCGACCCATTATTGGGGCGAATTTTCCAAGCCCGATGAGAACTTTTAGGATTGGAATTAGGGATTTGAAAAAGTAGTTTCCCTCCCTAACGTATGTTATTGTACACTATTGTACAGCGTACAAGTAGCCTACATGGATACCCGCTCCTTCAAGATTTTAGCGCCTAATATAACAATTGTAGCATACAATATTGGATTGTCAATTCAGAGTCATTAGAATTTGTAATGGACAATCATGCATCCGCAATGTATGTAATGTGTACTAATACGGATTAGTAAAAGCTATTTTTGCGACATTCTTTCCCTAAAGCCTGGAATTTTCCGGCTAGGGGAATTCCTACTCGACTGGGAACCGCCGGCACGGTGTTTGTGAAAATCCATTTACGAAAATTACACACTTTACAGTTTACACGTAGGCCTATTATGAATGCGGTGTTGGGTGAATATTGAACACTGAATATAGTTGCATAAAATTTGGGTGGTCGTCTAATGTCATCCTATATCTTAAATTTCTGGATATATCAAGGATCAATCAATTTCTTCAAATAATTACCAGTCCATAACGAGGAATGGAAAGCCGACTTCAGATCAATTGAAATACAATAGAAGTGTAGCTATATTTCAATTCTGATTTATTGATCTCTATAAGCAGAACTGTATGAACTTTACAGTGTGAGCTCCTACTACACGGACGGACGCAAGCTACGTTCCAGATTTGACGGGCTACAAGAATGGGAGGCACAAGCGAAAAGGTGGCAATGCTTCGCATTGATCAGCTAATGTGATTTATCTTGGCTCGCGTTTATTTGGAGAAACACACGGATATCGATTAAATTGGAGAGTATTTCGACAACAGTAATCGGTGTCACGCGCAATTGTAGCGCTTCGGGAGAAATCTTGTCTCTTGTCATACATTGTTCAGCGCCCTTTTTACACTAGTCATGTAATTAATTACTAATAGTTACACGAGATCTCGGAGCACTGTTCCTTCATCGGGTGTAGAAGAGAGAGTAAGGCAATTAGGGTAATTTAAATAATACAAAATATGCATGCTTGGAAATTCTGGTAAAAACTGTCGGATGGCCTCAAGCAAAATGAAATTCAAACCTGGGATTCAATCCGCATATAGATAGATATCGATAAAACTATATTGCTAGGATAACCAGCAAATTAGCTCCACGTGATGCAATGTGACATGCAGTCGTTTTATGTTATCCCATATTTCTTTCCATCCAATGTGCACTATGCACTATTTAAATCGCCTAAGCCCAGGTAGGTGTATGATTTTAAAAACTTCTCCAAGTCGTTTCGACACCTTTCTATCTTTACATTGTAGCGCAGTCTTGTGGTGTTTTGAAATGATAAAATTATTTATAAACTGATACTGACACTGATGCACCCTAATAATCTTTATAGGTCTTGTCGAAACTTATCACAATTACGGACATCTTTTGCTCAATTCCTGCAAGGGATATTATACACTCCTCGATATCCTCGATCAATGGCTATCATGTCATTCTCTCAGGCGCAAGAAAAATGCGCAATCACAAGTTTCGATCGGTTTATATTTTAGAGATGTCATGCTGATGACCAATGGCCATTTTCGATGGGGTGACAAGGTGTGACAAGCCATCGAGTTTCTATCAGCTCAACGAAGTAATCAACCGTGTTTCATAAGGCAATTGAAGTCGGGACGTTGTCGTAACAATGATTAATTAGCACGCACGACCGCCCGTCGAACAATAACAAGTGACAGCTGATTGCAACACAGTAAGCGGTATCCATCTGGGAGCTCGAGATAGAATCCACATTTTGTAGTAGCAACAATACATGCGGTGCTTGAGTAAGGAATGCAAGATGACCGTAGTGACCTTCTGTAATGGCCTCAAGATTATCGGACCACGATCCGAAACATGTCCCTTCGTCTTCATCGCTTGTCTATCTTGTGTTACTTTTAATTCAGTGTACAATGTGTGTACAACTGTACATATGTACAATGTACAGTACATGTACTAGGGCGAAGGCGGGAGTTAGATTGAATACAACTGCAAGTCGTTCCGAGTCCTTCTTATCTTTTCATTCACAATTTATAATAACAAATTTTATAATAAATTGACCGGATCAAATATCGCGAACATGCCGGTAAATATTCGCCGGAGTACGCCGAAACCGATATTTGCAAGGAGGTCGACGCATCGTTCGGTTTCCATTCACGACTACGCACCTGAATAACACACCATTATCAGTCTACTCACCACAGGGGTCTTGGGAAGTCTTCTGCCGCGTCTGTAAGTTTTCAACGCAGCAAATTCAGAAGACGCGTGATGGTAGGGCACTTGTGCGTCGCTGATGCTAGGTCCCCGCTGTTCGTATCTGACTCTTCGGTGATGCCTCTGTTCAGCGCCACGCGACAGCGTAGACGAGTGGTATATGGTAGATGAGGGTTGGGTGCGAGTAACTTCTTCCGATTGCATCCGATATAATCTCCGTCGTGGATTGTCTGAGAGGCGCGTAACGGCGAACACACTACCCACGCTACTTTGGTCAAGGCTGGAGTAACACCGGGAGCAGAATAGATCGGGCAGCCCGCAAAATCCTTGGTCCTAAAACGCGTAAAAACGGGTAATACGATGATCAATAGCGTATGAACAGTGAACACGAGAAGAATTGTAGGCAAGTCGATTTTGCCTGCTTTCAATAGAGTAGCTCGAGTTTTCGCGTTTTTCGACTAATACTTACACTTCTACATAACTGTTTCAAGTTTTTTTATACAAAACTAGGTCCTGTTTGACTACTTCGATCACCTCCGAATTTAGGTCAATCCTTATCGTATGAAATAAGTGACACACGGGATTTGTCGATTAGCCTACTTGGATTATGTCGTTGCATTAAGGTCGTATCATAAATGAGTTTTGAAATAAGTTTATTCGACCACATATAGTCGTTGTAGAATTCTGCCAGACGTGTCGCCGGGGCAACAGGACAAGACACAGAAGAGCTTTTCGAACATAGAGAAATAGCTGATAAAAAACGTCACTAGAGTGTGAAAATACTGTTGTGTGCTGCCAAACCTTTTTCAGTACTTATTAATGCTATTACAGGAATGAACGCCTTTGCAAACGTATGGATGATATTGATGATTCGTTTTCGGCATGCTAACCATAACAACTAAGAGTTCGCGTTCCCGAAAGCACCTATTCATCTCCGCATTCGTAACCTGTCTATCGAGATCGAATCAAAAAAGTATATTGATTAAGATCAGCGATTTTATGATTTGCTTCACTCAATAGCATTACTAATAGTCATTATAAAAAAATGACGCTGGCTGCTGATTTAAATGACTGAATATTTCATGATATTTCATATTGTAGAAATAAACGCCGTGTCAATCGAAGCGAATCTCTGCCTGAATAACATACATTACTGCTAAACATAGAAGAACATCAAATCTGATTCTATAGCTGTAATGTTCAACATTATATAAAAAGTACCACAAAGCTCACTAATACATCGGTACGCTCCAATTTAAACGAAAGTGCGAAGATGGTTAAAGATTCTGGGGAATCCGCGATAAACATAGAGGGTATATTGGGAGTTCTACATGAAGGATTATACGTAGCGTTACTTGAGAGTACGGAAATTCCGGATCACAGTTTACAATTAGTAAAGTGCTGCTTACATTTCACTAGAATTTGGCTGGATTAGATTCGCACCATAGGAATTACCCACGGATATCAAGTGAGTCAACGTCATAAAAGGCACTGTATTGGTAAGTCAACGTGTAGTTATTTAACACACAAACCCTTATATCTATTCGTCCATTACCTGCTGTTGGACTATTTTGAACATTAATAATGTTGAACGCCAAAGATTGAAAAGCCTTTTACCATTGTCCCTGCCATTTGCCTAGGGCTAGGGTTGCATTTAAAACAAACGTGTTCAAAACAAGGCCCTTATTTAAAACATGTTTTTTATTGATTTTGTTTTTATTAAGCCATGGCGTCACGAATATTCAATGGTGACGTTATAATGATTTGACATTGACAATTGAAAATGTACGGTAAATATAGCTCCTTTGACGAGATATTTGTACTATAACTGTTAACCGACTATTTTGAGGGTTCCAACCATCCCGTATCGATGTACGTCGGCTAAATCGGGTGGTAAGTACTGTAGGCTCATTCAACATGTTTTTGGGAAGTATTTACACAATTGTGGCATAATTTTACAACTTGAAAAAAAAACGCAATTTTTTTAAAGGTCTTTGTTTAAAACAATGTTTAAAACATGTTTTTAAAAACGGTTTGTTTTAGATGCAACCCTACCTACGACTGTATCTCGTAAAAGTATTCAGCAGGCCATATATATATATTTAGCAATGTTGCAATCAATTACATAAGACTTGTTGGTGATTTGTAATGAATTTCTTCCCATTAAACCAAACGTCTAACTTCCGCACATTTTGTCACAAATTAAACCACTTGACTTATTTCTGATGTAATACAACCGTAGGACCGTAACAGCCGCACCCCAAACCACTAATTGGAGGTACCCAACCCGCAAAAGGGGTTCAAAGTTATTTCACAAACAAACATAAAGTCGAATACGCACGTCACGTATGTTGTAAATGTTATGGACAGAGGTGGTGACGAAATGATATGTCGAAATAACCTGTGCAGTGCATGTACCCTCGTTATGGGCACATAATGCCGCGGTAATTATTTCGCGACTCTAGAGCAGTGCTTCCCAAACGTTTCTGCGAATCACCCGTGTTGGCAACGAACGAGATATACCAATCACCCACACTACACACAAACTACGTTCACTCTCTCGGGGTCATTTGACTAGGTTGATCCAATTCATAGGCTTCACAAATACGGATGTCAGTCACAACCTCGTAGAAATGTTAGGACGAACTCAATCGAATAATAAAATAGTAGGCGATTTAGTTGACGAAGTCATGGCACTTCTATGTGGTGCATTAAGCACTTGAGACATTATCATCGTTGTGCAATGGACTTTGTACAA
The DNA here is from genome assembly GCA_000444245.1 of Botryllus schlosseri. Lineage (NCBI taxonomy): Eukaryota > Metazoa > Chordata > Ascidiacea > Stolidobranchia > Styelidae > Botryllus > Botryllus schlosseri. The sequence continues at coordinate 6,764 of ATSW01116136.1, forward strand.
TGTACAAGTACATACATTCAGGGGCTGCTCTCAAAATACCTCGCTGGCTTTTAATTCTGTTCGCTGATTGATTGATTGGTTGGTTAGATTGAATATTCATTGCTGCATAACAATGGACGGAGAGCATTGATAACGATTTCTGATTGAATGTGTTTTGTACGACTGCGGACAATGTGACCACATCGTCATTTACAGTCGAATTCGGTTAATTGGGACACTTGGTTCCGCTCACTTTTGTGCGAATTAAGCATAGGCTTACTTCCAGGATAATAACGCAAAGCAAAAGACTCTAATTCCGTGAAGCAGAGGTGAAAGTCGAGACATGCTTTTCGTGTTCGACCAGGCCGGATTCGGACTCGGCTGGGAAAAATATTTCGCGCTAAAATCGGGTTGATTGACCACCCGATCAATCAACGAGATGCGATTGGTTTTGATTTTCGACATTCGAATATTGTGACAAAATAGAATTTGCGCTTTTGGCGAAATTTATCTTCCGGTATTCGCGATTTCGATAGTCATTCCAATGTCGAATTGTATTGATAAGTCTCGCTATCATCGTTACCAATGACTATAACATGATGGTGGGACTTGCAATTACGAAAAAGTGTGTGCGTGCGGTCCACGGTTTCATGTGTTATTTATATCTGGAACGGTTGTCAAAAACGTCGCAGACACATGAGTTCAGAGAGAGGTGATCAACTAAAATATTTCCAACACTCTCAAATTAGATAAGAATTATGAATACGCGTTTTTTAATAGATTAGAAGTAGAATTAGTGAATTCGCAAAAAATTTGAAATTAAATTAAGTTCAATTAAAATGAAATGCAACAAAAGCCAATCCATTTCATATTAGATCGAGAATGGAAAACGTATATACCCCAAGCTGGGCCCGTTTCGCACTATACAGAACTCGTGCAGTATTTTCAGCAAAACCACAGTTAGATTTCACAAATTGCATGTAGACTAGAATCACATGACAGGTATTTCGCTTTATAAACCGTCTAATACTCAGCTATACACAGCTATAGAGTTTTCTGGTTGTCCAGGTGTGACTTCAGAGCCGTAATTACGGTTTTTAGAAAAGGCCATTAGAAATCCTCGGTTAAATTTCCGCAATAGTTATTAAAATACCCAACTGCAAATGTCTGTATTCAATGTTATACGTACTGGTACATAAGCCATTATGTTAAAGCCCTATTTTAGAGCACTCGTCAAGGGTATGCCAAAGAATTTACTGCATGCCCTCCCTAAGGTGTCCGATAAAGTGTTTTCAATATATCCTACACCACTGTAGAATATCGTCGCCGACATATCACAACGTCGGCATCAAAAGAAAACAACCATAGGATTATACTGAGAGGGAACCTACTTTGATATATTCAAATTTTACTTGTTGACAGTTACTTTTAATCCGTCCGTGTCTTGGGAATAATTTGAATGCCTCGCTATAAGGACACTCGCTGACATTAAGACATTGACTCTCTCGTTATTTTGAACACGAGCCAATAAATCGGCCGACAACGAGCCGCGTACTCGCCGTACCGAACCAAATCCATCTCGCACTACCATCACCTTCCTTATAGTGTGTAATCGAAATACTATTGTCATTATTGCGGCGAAGTAATTCAACCAACACGGTCACATGGCTTTTCATATCTTCTCGGTAGAAATTCATTAGATAAAGTTTTTATCTCTTCCCACATTGCATTTTCAGCTTGCTTCATCGCTACCGGGCTTTACCCCGAGTTAATAGTCACTTTCATATCGAAACGAACAACACCCGTTTCAACTATGATGTCTTATGGCTAGGTTAGGCGCAAGGTGAACCTACACTTCAAGACACAAAACGCGACTCCGGTCATACGCTATTTTTTGTTATGTAGGCACTCATTCACCATTACCTCATTAACCCTCAAAGGTTCTGTAGTCGCGTAGCATTCCGTAGCAGCCAGTTGCGATGGGTCGTCCATCGCTATGCCTTCATCGGTGGAGACCGAAGTGGATTGCGAAGTACGCCCGGGTCCTTCCGGAACTTCCAATAAGTTTCCAAACTTCGGCGTTCTTTTAGCAAACGTTTGAGCGCAGCGATCCTCTTTGAATTGATTGCCATTCGCCTGGCGGCTCTCTTTCGAAACTCGGTACGAAGGACGCGGCCAGGCCTCCGACATTGACGCGCGTGATGAGTTTCACCTACTATCATTCAATCGCTAATCCGCCTGCATGATAGACACGACCCGAGTGAGGAGAGGACTTGAGGCAACATAATGTCGGACCCCTTGTGCGCGCTTGATGCATCATTATCTCATCACGGTCCTTTGAACGGACATGAAATATTAATTTTTCATTAAGCAGCGGAGTAGAATGATGTTTATTCAAACATCAGTTTGTTTGGTGGGAAGTCATGAGACACTGTTTTACCAGGAAGAGTAATAAATACTTTGTATGAACTTTTCAGCGGTGTAATTAATGCTTTTTGTCATACTGTCATACTGCGTAAGTACCTGACGATAGTGCGCAATATGAATAACTATAGTCTGCAGCATTACTTTCTATAACAGTTTACCTCCCTATATAATGACTTAATAATTCATGCGAAACCATGCCCTTCATCACCTGCTTTATTACTGCAGAGGTACCGCAGTATCATAGCTAACTAAAGCGGAAGTGAAAGTTTTACGGTTTTAAGAATGGATATTGCAATATAATTTTGAGCGCTATCATCTTGCAACTCGGTACAGTCATTTGTCCAAAGACAAGCTGCTAATAACATCTACCATTAGCTGTTGATAACGAGATACATAAGTTTTATTATTTGGGTATATCTCTCTAATAAAAATACTTCCTAAATCTGTTTCGCTATACCATACTTTCTTGTGTTGCTTACGTAATGTATTATGTAAGATGTAGCTATTTTGTTCGGCAATAAATATAAAATTGATATATCCAAGAGTAGAAATACATCTGTTTTTATACATAAACAAAACACTTTGCTTTTATATGTTCCTCAAGATAATGTCATTCTCTATAAAAACAGAACATGATAATTGCTAATACGTGTAACTCTTCTGCCTTAGAGCAATAACATCGGAACGAAGTGCTCGGAGCAGCCGATATAAATCCAACACATTTTAAATATGCTGAATGCTAAATTCACAGATATAAAAATGTGATGAAGGTTTGAGCTAACGCCAATTTTATCAACATGTCTTCGTAATGATTTGCGCGTTACGAAGACTAAGCGAGCTATAGGCGTTGTTGCACTTGACGCAAAATATCGTTAGCTATTATTATAAATTCGTCGAAATGTACAGTTTATGGCAGTATATGCACCATACAGTCATGAAGCAGAGAAATTTGCGATTTGGCGACATATAAGAGTGTCGGCACAGCGAATACTCTCTCGAAAATGCTTTGAAATCATTCCCAAGAACGAAAACTTCGTATTTTGAACTTTCGCACTTCATTGAGGTATACTTGGCCCGTTATTGCCGTTGCCAGCGCACTCCGTATTTTCGAGACGCTGAGGAACATTCCCGCTGTCGAAAGATTACATCGATTGAATATGGTAATATCCAGTACGGTCACTAATTACCACGACACTGACCTGTTGCCGATTTTCGTTTTCTTCTTGAGAAAGGCCCAAGCAACGCAGAAGTCGGTAATATGCAAGAGTACGTAGAATGTCGTGCCCATTAACAACACAACAAGGAGCATCGTAGACGCCATAATGCCTACGATATGCCCTGAACGGAAGAGTGTTGTTGTGAGTGGAATATGGATGAGAGGAATTCTAGTTTTGACAAACAACTGACTTTCTCGAAAAGCAATATTACTTAATTAGTTTGGAGAAGTGAGTCAATCTTTTGCCAAGACATAGCGTTAGCATCACTCAAAAAGCACTGGGGATTCGCATCGAACTGCATTGTGACCGAAGGGCGAAGGTCCCCCAAATTTCACCAATTCCAAACATTATGATCCGAACCTGGGTTTGCCTTATCCCACGACGCTCATTTCTGTTTCAATTGCAATTAATTTGCGCATGGGTATTGAAATGTGTCTAATGCCTCTGGGACATGTGTCTGGAAATAATAACAAATTGGAAAATTAGTCGTGCCTTCTGTTAACGAATATGCGCTAGTGACTAATATTGAAAATTGATCATAGGGTAAATACGAGAACAAGTATCAAATTAATTTGCATTTTCGCATAGTCCAACATAGTCTAATAGAGAAGGAAATTGACTTCGCTGGCGCTTACCCGCATCAGAAGGCCCGGGAAGGATTTCGTCTCTTTCAGGATTTCCTACAAAATTAACGGAAATATAGTTTTCAGTTCCGTTAAGTCATATTAAGAATTTCATTAGTTCAAAACACCGCAAGATTGCGGTGCTACGAACATATAGAAAGTAGTCGAAACGACTTGGAAATAGTCTTTCAGTCATCCATCTTGGCCTTGAGAAAGTGATAAAATAACATCACTTCTACATCCACTTCTACCTGGACAGTTTTGATGACAAACTACCTACTTGTTGCGTTTCAAATTTTGTCAAGCAGAAAATAGTATTTGGGTAGGTTCTAATCTCTTTCATGACTAAAATGGCTACGAAAATTCTGTCTCAGCCGTTGAGATGCATCTTTCCATTTTGAATACTGTCACCATAATTGACTTCCGAAAGTATCATTGCCTAGTCCAAATCTACTTCTTCTTACTCGGGTGCTTCCGGACGCTTCTTGTTCTACTTCTACTTGAAGTAGTTTTGACATAGTTTAAAAACTAGTGCTTCTACTTGTAATTGAGTAGCATGAGTACGTTACGTTACGTGAGTAGCAATAATGACTACTTTTACCACCTCTGTATAACATGGTCAATTGGTCGACCCAGAATTATACATAAAAGAAAGCAATCTCACGGCATAATCGGCCATCGGGACAAGTATCGTTCGGATGACAGTCCGCGCATCTTACTCCCACCTTGTAAAGTGACTCGTCATTTTTATTGCCTCTGCAAAAGAACCGCGAATATGAAATGAAACTGTGTGTGGGGCGGAGGTGATTGCCTGACCCGGGAGCGTAATGACACACCATGTAGGCGGCGTCGGTCCAGATTTCGCCCTCGGTCGTGTCAAATGTACTGCAGTTCACCCAAGCACAGCCTAGTTTGTACGTATCCGCCCATACCACCTGGATGCGAGCAAATTAATTTAAGATATATGGCGCATTGGTGTCTCTGACATCGTATCATCTTGTATCTCGTATCACTGGTGTCTCTGACGCCCCTAGCGGGGGCAATTTAATAATGATGACTGGGGTCAAGAGATGAGTTGATTAGTTGTAACAATATCGTAGTAATATCATGAATTACGCCCTTTACTATTTTTGCTTCCTTCATTTATTGCAGCCTACTTTGAAACCCTTGTTCGGGGACACGTAACTCATTTATTCGTTATGAAATTGCGAAACAATGAATGAATGACAGTTTGGGAGAACCTTACTGTTACGTTCGCGAGAACACATTTCGTGCGGGCTCATACACCGAATAATTCCGATGACCCCATGAAACCCCAACATCTTGCTAATCTTCCTCAATTTTCCTATCATCATTTCCATCGACCTATATCAAACGCAACACGGTTAGTCTAAGCTATAACCTGCGTATAATGACCACACTGCATCCCGGGCGTGCAGTACTTTGTGTCGAATTCGTAATCCACGTACTCCATGAACCAGGACTCTATTCCGATTTCGGGATTGAAATACTTTCCACCCAAGTGCCCGTAACCGGCCCACAAATTCTCGCCATTCCAGCCCTGAAATCAGTTTGCATTTTGGGTTTCGACGTATAACTGATTCGGAACAGGGTAAACAGTCAGATTTAATTTTTGGTCCATATAGCCACAATTAAAATCACTAAGGGAAACATAAAGTTGCCCTAACGTAGCGATGGGCAAGGCCACCATAAGAGACTGCATGGTAGAAAAGTTGAAACGTTAAATTAGCGAATGTTAACTTTCTTAAATGCGAAATGCATCATCCCAACTATTGTTACAGGATGGTAATTTTGTACTGCTACCTGCAATCGTGAGCATGACCAGACAATCGTAACTTCAGTTTGGTATTTACGTCAGAACTAGTCCATGACCTCACCACTGAGCTATATAAACCTCACCAACTTTGACGGTAGAGACCGCACGTCACGCATCATTTGATTGCCCTGATCGGGAGTAGTTTCTTACCGGAAAATCTTTCGTTGATCTCTCTGCATCGGTGCTGTGCTCGAAGATGCATTTCTTGGCATATACCAGCGAAGTGATGGAAAGCGTTGGATCCCATGACTTGTTGCAATGTGCATTTCGATTTAAAATGCCACGAATTTACTCACTAAATAGCATTACCATGTATTTCATATTGGATGGAATTGGTTCTTCTCCCTCATCTCCGATTGTAGAACGATAGTAGTTGTGCCTGTCCAACGCTGTCTTTGAGTCCTCGGAATTGGGTAGCGATCTTTTTCGTCTATACAGAATAACCGGGATCATTGAATACTGAATTTACGCACACTGTGGTATATGAAGTCCCATTTGAGTCTTACGAAACGCGTACCTGGATAAAGTGTCCTTTGAAATACCAGGAAAGACTCCGTCTTTTGCCGTATCCCAAGACCTTTTCTTCACAACGTTCGGCTTTAAATTGCTGCTAGTAATGAACCCACCATGCTCCATACTTACGCATAGACTCACAAGGGATAACAGAATCCAATTGTAGAAAACTGGAATCATCCCGATTTTTCATAGAAACATCGGTCGGAATCGCCAAGTCATTTACGTTACGGAATAACTGTTAAATACTGTCCTTGACTTCAAGGGATTCCTTTTAAGGATACTGCCTCTTTAGGCGTCTTTCAAGCATCAAAGAACTACATCTTGATGTAACGCGGTTGTGATATTACCAGCTCGACTAATCGATATTTTAGGACACTAAACGTCGCGTCAATAGCAAATACCGGCGTTTCTGAGCCCATACAAGACCACTCGAGATCAACTTGAACGGGCGTATGGTCGCTTCAATCGGAATTTTTTTAATTAACGACTCTTCAGTGTCGATCGTTGATGAAGAAACGATATTGTCTATTGCTATATTTAGAATGTTCGTCTAATGTAAAATCCGAAGTTGACCGTGATCAAGCCCCGGCGAAAGTAGATTATATTTTAGATATTGGCTTCTCACAGTTTTTGAGGTAGCATGGTTCAACAAGTCCATGGTTGCGATTATTCACCCTCTTGCGGACTCACTGACCAAAAATAACGGCAACAGTTTGACTCTACTAAATGACTTCATTCTACGCTTTTCTATAGACCTACTAATTATGGGATGGCAAATTTACAGTACTACGCTCGCACGACATGCATTCAACATCCATGTCCAATTGTCTATTGGCAGTAGTGTAGAAGAAATTAAGCATGGAACGGCAATGACCTATTTTGCAGCTTCGTTCCGCTTCCTTGAGGCTGGATTGGAGATTTGTTTTGCGTAAGCGACTGTAGGATTTCTGGCAATCCAAAAGCTATCTTCCCGAGTGAAGAAATTATTGAATCTGGTCTTGATCGAAAGCTACTGTTGCACCGATTCCAAAAAATATAAATTAAAACATGATCAGGCACTGACCCACCTAGAATCCGTCCTCCAAGTCTGAAATATCGGTATTGTTCGAACAATCGGAGAGTCGTAACGGGTCACTGTTGTGGTCGTTGTGTTGCGGTTGCCCGATTGTTCTGAACAATGCCGATATTTAAGACTTGGAAGGGCGGATTCTAGGTGGGTCAGTGATCATATTTTAATTTCTGTAGTATTAGCCTACATTCATTCTGCAGTATAATAACAATGCCGTAACTCAACTTGCTATTCGGACAACTGTATGCAAACCTTCGTCCCTCTCTACTTTTCCAAGACGAGTAGTTCCCAGAACTTTCGTTTTCTACTACAGCAGTCTTGGCATCAAGCAATTGACAGTATTACTTCTGTTTCCACTAGTGCAGTGATTCCCAACCGCGGCCCCGAGGGCCGCATGCGGCCCACAGATAGCTTTCTTGCGGCCCCCACAAAATATTAAGAAATCGAGTATTGACAAAAAGAGAATTTTATATTTATAAAATGCACGTACTTGGCTTGGAGTCTGGAGTTTTTAATTAGGATTGCAGGAATGTCGTGTGTAGACCGCTAACGTTACGTCGCTGCTGTTTCAATGCAATGTGCCCTAACTTTCCAGCTGAACGAGCAGTAGCTATAGATATAGGTATAGACAAGACCATAACTGCGGCACGCCACACTCTCCAATTGGGGAGGGGGGCGAGCTCGAAGGGGGCTCAAAATTATTTCGTGAATAAGCATAAATTATTGAGTATTTTTTAAAAATTTGTGCATCTTTTTACTCTGGGCGTGATTTCATGCTGCCAAATATCTTGGCTCTTGGGTACTTATCCCCCCNAAAAAATATATTTATCGAAATGGGCATATCGGCGTTTGCCATTACCGCGCCACGACGCACCACGACATCTTAAGTTTTACGCCATGTAACATGCGACTCCAAGAAGTGCGTCAGAACGATTGGCAGCGAGAAAACCTTGACCGAAAAGGACTGCCCTTATGCTGACCGAAGCTTCGTTATATANACAAAATACTGTCTTGGCAATCTGAACCTCACAAGACACATATCATANCGCACNGACAAATTATATTNCAGTGAAGAAATACCAATTTNAAATNGNGTGCGTCTCTTGAGTTTAGTAGNCTACGTTTGGGCTATTCTATATTTTTTGATATNGCNGACAGGAGGTCACGAAATAACANNATNNTACGGGGTCNTACCAACGGGTTCTACAATGTCCAAGACACCTCACTTAGCTCTACCGGTAAATATGATTACGTGAGCAGCGAGGAAAAGAAATTGATAGCAATATATATGCAATTCCCAATAATATTGACTATCACAAATTATCGAAAATTTCGCACTTGGCGCTGGCTCACTTAACGGTACAGCTAATTTCGCGGTAAAAGCGAA
>ATSW01116157.1:0-14087 GCA_000444245.1 Botryllus schlosseri
CTCATTCTGATCGCTGACAACTTGAGTAAAAAAGGTCAACTTTCGCAGCGATTCCTGAAAATCCCGGAATCGAAGGATGGTTTATGCCGAGTTTCTCTTACTTAGTGAACCTTCGCAGCAGTTTCAGAATAATCCGTTTTTCCCGTGTATTTTGTGCTGGGATACAGGATTGAATAATGTGTTCATATTGAAATATACCCGAGCATTTTCGGTTGACACTCGTCAGGGGTAATCGTTGGCAACTCATAGAGAATTCAATTGTATATTGAGGTTCTATACCTCCAAGAGTACCTTGTGTCACGAACGAAAGATTTCGTCAAAATATTTCACAAGAGGTGTATGAGCACAAGTAACGTCGTACATTTCTACTGCAGTATAGATGTAAAAGTGGTCATTTCCAAGTAATTTATAAAGCAAGTATTCCAGACCTAGTTTTTCCTAAAAAACTGGAAACTTTAAGTGTTAGATCTCAAATCATAACCACTGGAGTTAGTACAGTTCAAGTAGGCAAAACCTACTTGGTGTACCTTGAAAAGTAGTCGTACATCGTTACTGACCACTTCTTTATATAACTCGTATACATACAATGGTAGGATTCTATCAAGCTATCCAATAGTAGCTCCATCATGTAGTGCAGGCCTACCTGTAACGAAATGACATATTCCTGCAACAGCATTCATCCAATGTTTCGCCTTCCCGCCTTCCTTAACCATCTTATTACAATGCATCCCCGCAGCAGATAGTCCGAAGCCAGCGAGAGCTGTCACTAGAGCAACAGTCATCAGGGTCCTGTAAGCTCCGAGATACGCTGAAATACAGAACCAATATACATTATAGATTATAAAATACCAGTATTGTAATATCTGTGTTCAGTACGTTATAATGAATCTACGACTTCACGCCATTGATGAAATAATTACCGACCACCAAATCCTCATTTATCCATATCAAACCCATCATACACTCATAGCGAAAAAAGTGTGCATTCACACGCGTGTATACTGTATATCACCCGCGATACGAGTGGGAATATACAGTTTATACACCCGCGATTCCCCGAAATCAGAACATATCTCAGACTTACATCGCAGTATAGAAATCAAACACAACATTTTAATCCAAATGATGCGTGTACGTAGGGACGCAGGAACGTAGGATTTGTAACCGCTAAAGGGGTGTAGTGGGTTCAGTTCATGTTTTCCGCCATTTTGTCATATATAGGGGCGGTACACGATAAATCTCATAAGGATTGGTGTATTTGACTCTTTTAGACACTACGCTAAGGGTGAAAGTAGGCGAAACACACCATTTTCGTTTACGGTGTATGTTGGCTAACGTCATTGATTAGTGTTATTGACAGAGCATACCATGTTTTCCTTCGCATAAACCCCGCCCAAGGAATTCATGTGCACGTTAATTATTGACTTCGAAGCCATCATGACTCACTTGATGATGCACAAGCTGTATGTTTATATAGTATAGTAATTGACGAGCCTGAATAGAATTTATGTCATTACTTGCTACGACGTCACACAGAAGGATTTTGGACCTCACTGGATTAAAAATTACATAATTAAAATCCGACACTATACAAAATCTTGATCTTTCCGATACGCAGATAACCTAGTGCAGGTACGAATGGAAGTTAATGCGATGTACTGATCAGAACACTGTCGGTATAGCAACTGATGCTATCAAACACAAAAATTAATACAATCAGATCAATATGCTTCGAAAACGAAATAGATTGTAGTAATCCATCATACAAAATCTTTGTAAAAAAACAATACTCCTATAGGGCCATTCCGAACTTGGACTACTGATGTTAACATCACCACTTCCTGAAATTTCCTGCAATTTTGTGGATGCGTAGACCGGTAGATGAGCTAATTCTGGACAAGATGAACTTTATTTTATGAAAATTGGACTTTCGGGTGAAAAGTTATGCCATTTTGAAAATTGACAATTTTCTGCTCATTTTGGGTCTGCATAATTTAGCTTTTAACAATGTATTATTCAAATCATAGACCTTTATCATCAAAGCAAATGACCACGTATATACAACAGCCTACACTTTGTTTGTCTGTTATTATGGCGCATGGTCACGCGATAGCAAATAATGACTTGTACACTGAGATGGTCAAAGTAGTCTTGTTGGCACTCAAGTAGAAGCAGAAGTAACATCGTAAATTTCCACTCGAGTAGACGTAGAAGTAGCGATTTCAAAGTAAGTAAATAAGTCTAGGTATTTTGGGCCTAGTTTTGTCTGGAAAACTGAAAAATGTCAGGTAGTCTAAAACAGCGTGGGTTGGAAAAATCCTTTTGAAGTCAACCAGAATATTTTCGACTGACTCTCATCAGGGGTTCTCGTCAGCGACTATAGCAGACAATTCGAGAGAACATTGTATATCAACAATCGTACCGCCAAACATGACGAGTGTCAAGCAAAAATATTCGTGTTTATTTCAATATGAATATACTATTCAATTGTACATTTAAGTTTTGAACCTACAAGAGTCTCTTCAAATAACTGTGAGGTTTTCGACTAAAATCCTTACCGTAGACACCATACATATAGTACACTGAATCTTTTCTCGAAGGCGAACTGCCCGCGGTATCCGACTCTCCGATCTTCCCGCATTGGGCCGCTTTACTGTAAAGCGAGAAGCATTCTATCCACAATCCTTCGTGTCCCCAGATGTTAGCTAAAGCCTCGGAGCTCGCCGACACTTCCGTTTGTCTCCAGTATGGGATCGAGTACACGATTATGAATAGAAAGAGATTAACGGCTCCTACTGATACAGCAATCAAACGAATTGTGGCGAATGATGCCATATTGAGTTAATCTGCAATGTGTACAGCGTAGTTTAGGATTCATAGCCATCACGACATGCCTGGCAATGATGCCAGACTAGGAATTCCATCACAACAATAACTGGGACATATACTAGAGGAGAAATATATTTAAACAAAGAATCTTCGTGGTATGTATTAGGGATGGTGTGAACGCGAAGTTCGCGTTCGCGTTCTTTGTGTGAACGACGAACGTCGGATATTTTGAGGCTCACGTTCACAAACGAACCCTGGTATGTTCTTCGCTATGAACCCTTTTCATATATTACAATTTTTCACGTCATTATAACATATCTGGTTGAGATTATTTGTATTTAAATTTTAGTCCACTCTTTGCATGGCGGTGGCTGCATAAAAAAATCAACACTGAGCGTGTGTTCGAAATATCGATATTTCCATTTGTGTATATTTAGTGACTCTGCTGAGAGCTTGACCCGCAATCAAATCACACAACACCATGGGCAAAATACGCTACATGCATGTAGTCAGCGAATGGTACTTATTCAAACAATCAATGAAATTGATATAATGAATATATCGTTACTGTCTAATGTAAGCAATCTAGCAGGCGTACGGGATCCATCTTGATTTGATGTGTTTATTGCATCATAAAAAAATGTGCGATTGGGGTGTTGGCTATAACTTGAGAGTAATGTCGGTAGCAAGTATATAGAAACCGGTTTTACACTCTGCTCAATATCAATGTAGCAATAGTCAAACGCCGAATACATCGTGCGGCCTGGCCTAGACCGTCAGCCTATACTCTCTTGCAAGTCCTCGTCGAAAANGTTGGCAAAGATATAGATTTTATGGAATTATATTATTTGACTTCTCCATCAGTTGATACATTTGGTGACGTTTAANAATACAGCATGTACTTCAGCATTGTGGCATAATGTGGCCTGAGTCGTCGCACTATATAGGTGTCGTGAACNTGTACATTAACATATCACTTGGTTGGATTTAGCAATATGGCGTCACGCGACGTCACAGGTTCACGTTCGCGTTCACACAGAANCGTTCAAAAAGGTTCGCGTTCACACGAATCTGAACCTTTCTGAGGTTNACACCATCCCTAACACATATTTCGTATGCTACGAAACGACTAATCTAGCTTTCAAAGCTTCCACAGCGACAAGGAGTGTATAATTTCAGTACTCGGAAGGATGATCTTTCACTTCGACTCGAATCATTACAATTTATACCCGATTCAGATTCGAGTAACACGAGGCATTGTGTCCCACCCTTTCTATAATAGATTCTATGTTTTCGTGGTTTTGANAACACTTTCACTATAAACTTGCGGTCTGCGGTAGACGTAAAAGATCTCCAATATTCATAATCCACAATAAATACCCATCAGGTGAGCAAGAAATACGCATTGAGCGGTTTCTAAACAGTGTTCCTGACGGATGGTATTCATCAGCCATCTTACTAATCGTACGGCGTCGTCCAATGATCGTCTGATCCTNTATAGTCTTGTTTTCATATAAATGAAACCATATTCGCCTAAAGTTTCCTCTTAGATCAAAACGGGAGCCATCTAGCAAATATTAGATACTGGATACAACGATATTGGATTGAGCAAACTATTCTGCACTAGGTGAATGGTGGTCCGGAACTTCAAATATAATCGATACCCTATTAAATGCAATGAAAGAATTCAATTCAACCTTGATTTCTCTCATCGCCCACCTCCCATATACAGTAAATCTTGCCTATACAGAGCCGCTAACAAACGATTGCCATCACACTATTGGAGTTTCAACAACCAATGAATCACATCACTGCACCCGCACTGTACAATAAGATGACTTGCTCATGAAAATTATAAAAATCCCAGTGATTGAGAGACCTAACGGTCTAGTCCAGACCAAGGATGCTATAGTAAAACGAATAATAGTCTTTGTGAAAGTTTGTCGTTATACTGTACCATATTACTCCTGATGACCTTAGTACCCCAATACATTCATACCGCTAGATTCAGAATCGCCACAATCTGAATTGTGTAAGCCGCTACACTCATTCTGCTCTACTCCCCCCGCTTGTATCTACTCGGTGTGGTGTTATGGCTCGTTATCAGTTTACCTTGAGCGGGAGAGTCAACGAGATTGGTAAATATAGGTTGTTTACCCTGTCCGTGTAGGCGTATATTTTAATCAAACCTATCATATACGAAACTATTGATCCGACTGAAAGAGCAAATGATTGGTGCTAAATGATAGCAAAACCGTTCGATTCCAAAAGTCGAATTCACATTTCCCATACCCTTCTTAATTCCTTGGTTTCACTGAATGGAGACGCTATCGAGACTATGAAATCTCAGCGTCCGAAACCTCACTTTTCGCCCAATGATCTAATCGAAGTCGAGATTCCGAAGACTGTAGTATGTATGTATACCAATATTAGTCATGGAATCTACCAGAAAACAACTTGGCGTACTCTTAGACCAAGTCAGGCAAGGTATATATGCTATGCTTTCTGACGCCACAATGCAATTTTATTGGGCAATGATGTTGTCAGGGATATCTAGAACTAGATATCCCTGTGATGTTGTGCGTACTACATTTTCTGACTGCCAAATGAAATGGCTCACAAAATGACTCTCAGTAATCACATTGTATTTTCACACGTTAGCATTCAGTAAATTCCAGCTAATGGTTCGCAGATAGCTCTAAAATGGCACAAATAGAATTATGATTCCGTCACAATTGATCCTCGTCAGTCGAAGAATATTCGTCAGGCAGAGTGAGCAGGGAGTGCTTCGATGTAACGTACGCAAATCTGAAAAAGGAAAAGCAGACCATTGCACAAACCTGCTAATATTTTATTGTAGGAAATATATACAGCAATAGACTTTGTCTAATGTCAAAACGGTGCGTACACCATACCTGTATAATACACCGAATATGAGTATTAGCACAGGAGAGAGAAGGAAAGTAGCTCCTGGTAATGCAGAGTCGATGGTAGCAGCAAATACACTATTGAACAGTCCCGATGCAACGATCCACGAGATGTTGCCGACGCACGATTGCAGAGCGAACACCGGGCCGATTTCGTCAGTCGAGACCACCCGAGACAATTGACTTCTCAATATTGGTGATGGGATCAAATACACCATTTGTATCACCAAAGCTATGAAAACATTGAAATCATAAGCCATTAAATCCTGGCACTTTGAACAGAATTAGTCAAGATTTTTACAAACTACTGGATTTTCAAAAGCGCAACTATATAACTAGAACTAACGACCTTTAAAAACCGGCAACTAACTAATTATAACACAAATGTAACTAGATTAAATTCCAAAACCAATCAGCAGTGATAAGACGAATTACTGAATTGAAAATGAGATAAGAATCATTGGAGATACAACCGGCATTTCAAAAGGACGGGGTGTAGAGTTTCCAGTGGGAGGTTTGCGACCTCCAAAACTAGGGTTACCATACTTTGAGAACCGGAAAAGGGGACACTTTTTAAAAATCACAAAATTTATAATATCGGACGAGAAAACGGGTGTGTTGACTAAAAAAAAGGTCATTTTTAAAACTCAATTCCCGAAAGACCCGCTGCGATGTCCAGATTCCAGATTTCGCGTCATTTAAGGCGTTTTTGAGCTGCGCCTGTTCAATCGCCTGGATGTCAGAGCTATAAGGAAGACTCACTGCCAAAAAGGATGACATTTGGGCGCCTTCGGAGGACATGTTCGATGACTTGAAAAAGGACGACGTATATGGTCATTGCTCGCCCTACTTTGATGGGAAAATACCCCTGTTTAATCTAATTTTGGACGTGTGGTAACGCTACAAAAACCCGCCCCTGGCTACGCTACTGTTAGCAGTACTGATTCTGAGCTGTAGGATTGTGGCTGCAAGAACTTCAGACAACAGAACACCGGTATCACGATTCACGCCAAATGACGACAAGTGTTTTCTAGCTGTTCGGCAACTAATTTTTTAAATCCGCAATTAGAAATAGAAATGCAATTAGAAATACTAATTTTTCAAAATCCGCAACTAGAACTAGAATCCCACAGAAAACCAGCGGTTATAGTTGACCCTCAAGTTTGTGTAAGTCTGAATGGCTCCAATTGCCATGGACAATTTCTGGCTACACAGTCTTCATGGCGTGAATCGAATCGACCAGGGTGCAGTATAAATTCTACAACAGCTTTAGCGTAGGCCTCACCGAAGTAAATCATCCAATCCGACACAGCGAAAGCGAGAATGAAGCATGATACGAAGTTGGATGTTAGTCCAAGAATAATGAGTTTCACCTCGGCAGTCACCCCAGTAAATATCTTGACCAATGCCAAGATGACGAAGTTTCCCGATTGTACGATCGCCTGTGATATCCTAATTGGGAGGAAAGTGAAATAGAACATCATTTATAGGTAAATACATCCCGATATGCATATCCTATACCCAACTTGAATCGGATTCCAACAGAACGGTAAGCCAATTTCGTAGACGACCAGTATTAGAGATATCCCGGCTATTGATGTGATAATGACGAAATAGGAGGCGATATATAGAATAATGCTGATGTGTCTTCGCTTGTTGATAGGCTGTGGTTTCAATACCTCGTACATGTGAACAAACGGTTCTTTGGTGAACAAATACCTAAAATCGAAAGCAATCATGAACGAAAGACTTTATATCGGGGGTTTTTGACCTTTTTAGGTGGTTCATCTCTTTAGAGCAGTAGTTTCCAAAGTGGCCGCCAGCGCCCCCTGGGGGCGTTTGCGAGCATGAAGGGGGCGCTGGCCTCGGAAAGAGCGATTGGGGGGCGCTGGGAGAAAGTGGGGGCGTTGTAGATTTATAACGCAACTGCTGCGTAGTGTTGAAACGATTGATGAATACAGCAGCTAAATACGTAACAAAAATGCAAAATCGATTCAGTCAGGGCAATTTAGGACCATCCGTCTAGGTCAGGGGTTCTCAAAGGGTGGGACGTGGCCACACTAGCATTTGAGGTGGGCCACAAAGTTATTTAGAAAATTTTAGAATCAATGTAAGTTCAACTATATTTGGTATGTTACTCGCTAAAAATATATTCATATTATCTAATTATACGTAGGCTACGTAAAGCTTTTCATCCGACTCTGATGAGACGTGGTAGCACGTATGGAGTCAGCATGTACAAGTCCAAAACGGGAGGGAGAAACGGCGGCTTTTTCCACTGGCTATGACAACTTACGGCTAACAGCAACTAAAATAACTTCGAGTATATAATAACTGAAATGGAATGCTGAAGTAACCAATCCGGCAGGGTCATATGTCGTATGCCGATGAAAGGGGTGTATAATAAACTCGGAATGAAGTGTAATTGATGTATAGATTTACTGTACTTATAGGCAAGTCGTATGATTGTAAGATAAAAATAGTCATAATTGCAAATTATTAGCAACTTCTGGTGGAGGTATACTGCACTACCGCAATGAATAGTAACGTATTGAGGATTTAGCGGAGTGCATTAATCTTTGGAGTCGGTTTAAAATCTCCGCCCTGATATCATTGTACGTAATGTAAGAGTCACATGAATTGATTGTATCATTGGATTGAATATTCTGACATCGCAACTTCAGTTGGTTTGGTACAATATGTGTTATTGCATGTATATTAAAGAAAATCTTTCTCCACTTCTCTGTAGTACCCCATTCCCCAATAAATTGTTTGAAGCTGACCCAGAATAATTATATTATTCCCCAAAATAGTGGAACTAAAATCCCAATCATACAGTGGATGCGTAGATTTGATCATTTTGTTTCGCGATGCGACTGGAGCAGCGGACGATCATAATATACACAGGAGTCTTAGCCTAATGATCTACCAAGGCCGTAACTGCTGCACCGAAACCCCCAATTGCGGGACCTCGAAGGGGCCCAAGATTATTTCGTTGGTCGTTTGTTGAAGAATATTTATTCGACTTGAAAATTTTCGTCGCGCTTTGCGCGATTTCGTTGGCTGAAAGGTCCACATTTAAATATCATCAGTAAATTAAGAGAAAAATGGGTATGTTTCAGAGAAATAGGCATGTCGGCGCCGTCGATTACCACGCATTTAACAGGATTATGACTCCAAGATAAGAGGTGGGCCACAGCACATTTTCAAACCGGAAAATGAGCCTCGGCCAAGAAAGGGCTGAGAACCCCTGGTCTAGGTCTGTTCATTCAGCTGTACCGGAGCAGTCCATTGTTTCTTGAAAATGTTGATTCTGTCCATCAATGGACTAATTTAGCAGTCGTCAGAATCCCTAGAAGCGTGGTTCATTGTGTGCTGTAAGAGCTACGAAATATGTGAGCAGTTATTGCCCATTACAAGATGTGATGGCTTTTGAGAAACTATGTTGCGTGATTTTAATTTCTGTTTCAAACGATCATGGATATTCCACAATGCTGCGACCGTGGCCTTCGACACGGCGTTCTGGTTGCGAGAAACGATATCGCTTCTACTTGACGGGTATATTTTCCAAAATTTATGAGTAGAATCCATTCTCAGTAATGATGAGACCTGAAAGGGGAATACGACACTGTCCGGATTCAGTGATTAGCCCGTGATATTTCAGCGAAATTTTGCGACGCCTAAACTGTTCCACTTGTCAAGATTGCATGAGCTAACGTTCCAGCTCGAATACCCGATTTTGATGGATAAACATAATCAATCATCTCAGAAAACTGCACAAGGATGTGCTGATTTGATTCCAGGATATATTCCAATTAGAAATTCCGTACCGGATGATCAATCCATTCTGTAAACTTTCCGAACATGAAATGATTGAAGAGGGGATTATATTGCAGTGTAGAACATTTTTGACAAGATGGCGTAATGGTGAAGCGTCCGGCTTCTTGATCGGTAGGTCGTGGGTTCGATCCCCGGCCGGGTCACACCAAAGACCTGATTAGTAACACTGCAGGTATCCATGACTTCCCTGCTTGGCGCTCATGCATTACTGGGATAGCGTTAGAAAGCCATTATTGGCTATATCGGCACCTGCCTTGTCCAGCGGGATTTGTACATCATGCACTCATGGTATATGCATATGCACAGATCGTGTGTATGTATTTCATGAGTCGGTGTATATGCCGCAAAACATCAAGGACAAAAATAAACTACGTCCTTTCCTTTCCTTTGTGTTGGTTTGGTTTTTATGACTATAAACAAAACGAGAATTTGGGGTTCCCGAAGGCTTGTAGAGCAGCGTGAGTGTTCCACGGGTTAGTAAAGGTTAAGAACCATTGTTTTATATAAGTGGTTTTCAAACCGGGGGGCGTGTAAGCGTCTGAGTGGGGTGCGAAGCTGCGGTCATATGAAAAAAAATCGCGCTAGTAACGCGATTTTTCTTCAATGCATAGTTACTGCTCTGCGTATGGTGCTAATTTTATGTTTGAGAATTCCTCATCAACACTCATAACCTTCCATGCCATCAAACTATCCGTTGGGATTGCTAGCATTCTGGTTGCATGCTGTGATATGACGATAAGGCGGACGCGGACATATGGACATGGAACTCTATGTCATAGTTACTAAATTAATGATATGGCATCCGCTATGGCAACCCTAACATACGGGAGAAGCCGAAGTTATTGCGATTGTTTAGTTGCAATGACACTACGGTATGCAAACTTTATGACTATACCCACCTGATTTTGATAATCAGTTTAGATTATCAAATTCGTACGCTAATTTAAGTTCCTTACTTCAAGTTTGCGAACCAGTTCTTGTCGTCTGCATCTATCCGGATACCACGTAAATAAAGTTCAGTACGGTGAAGGCCAGAAGATACCAGAATGGAGTTACAAAACCTTTTCGGTCCAGCCATACCCCGCCAGATAATCCGGAAATCAGACCGCCAACACCTACAAATTGTGACATCTTCAAATGACAATACTGGTGCATCTCAGTGTGGATATTTCGCTATATTTACCCGCACAAGTTTCGATAACGGTAATCCTAAACGTCCTTTCCTTCGGTTTGGTTATGTCGGTGATGTAGGAATACGAGCAAGTCAACAAGGTAGCTGAATCCCCCAATAAGCCACACAGAAAGTGACCGATTATTAGATACGGGACGGGCGCGTTCAAGTTGATCACGATCACGTATCCGAGGATCAGAATCACGAAGCCAAACGAGGAAACCAGGATCGGGAATTTTCGACCGAATTTGTCGCTCCAAGAACCCAGCACCACGGTAGAAAATATTGCAGGAACAAATGCTAAAAAAGTGCATCGCGAATTCAGTGGCTCTACTATATGATGATGTGCAATATAATCTATGAATACAAACAAGATTCAACTGTCATACGACTTGGACAACTTGGTAATTCTATTCGCGTAATTACACAAATTAGAGCGAAATTATAATAATCTAATTCTAATTTGTGAAATGTTTCTATGTTGTCATTTTAATTCTAATATAACTTGATGTTTGTTGTGTATCCTTCCAATTAAGGAAGTTATTTACCGCCATGCTCGACTGCACCATATTTACACTGATACACGTATATACAGAAACTAGAAATGTGATATCGTTACAATATTATCGCTTCTGTTGTACCAGTCTATAGCGAAAGCCTATCACGCTGATATAACAACAAGTAGGCCTTATGTTACTGGACCTACTTGCAATCGATAAATAAAACACCCATGACGCCGTCTCAGCACAAACCTTCTGGAAGAGCAGGTAATCAGTGTCTTCAGGGTCGTCCACCGTCTCATTACATGATGTCTCCCTGCTGGTTTGCGTCAAATTGTAATCCTGGGCAAGCCTCAGAAATATGTACTGCTTTCCCAAAGTGGCGTACAGATACAGCACGAATAGAGATACTGTCACTGATGGCTCGACTGTTATGTAACTGAGGGCGCGCAAAGTCTTTTCGTAGAATGAAGAGTCTTTCGATTTCGCCATGGTCATTATAGTCAGATACGTTTTATAGCCTGATTCTGCAACGATCGACTGAAGCCTAGGCTATCTGCAAACTCGAGCATCCATGGCGTGATGAATTGCATGTTAGTCCAAACCGACCACCAAGTTTATAACTTGTCACGCGTTGCTCCTTTATTTTGTTTGATCGTCAATAAACATTGTGTTTGCGATTATAACAGCCAACACCATAAGATTTAGGCTGCAGTGTATAACGTATTTTTCTGCATGGTGTCGTAATGGAGAGTTCATGGTCTACTTTCAGCAAGTGCTGGGCAAAACTGTTTAAAATGGCCTGCAACTTGTTACAGACAACGAAAGATACGGATACTTTTAAACAATCTTCGTTATATTCTGTCAGTGCAATCAAGGGACACTTTGTAGTATAATATAGGCTACAGCAAACAGTGAAGTCGAATTTTATTCGAAGGATATATCCGGTTCGGTACACCAAACAGTCACAATCAAGTTAATGGTACGGACTTCGAAAGCTTCGCCTTGCAGACACTTATATCGACGTATAAATATCCGATATGACAAAGACAGCATTACGACGTTCTTGATATTATATTTGAGTTGTATGGAATTGTCGTAGGTAAATTTCGAGTTGAGTTTTGAAGTTTCACGGGTCTGCAACAACTGCTATGGAGTTTTACCGGACTGCGAGGTCAAAAAGGTTGAGGAACACTGCACCAGATCATTGCCGAAATGTGGGCTGAATCTATATACGCAGATAACGATATTGCTACTATGAACACGGCTGGTAGATGAAATATATGGGGGTGCTGCAATTTGCAGACACTAAATATTTCACTGCTTTCATGATGCATGTACTCATGTACTCATGGCAGACAGAGTAGATATTATGTTTTCTATTCCTGACATCTAATAGTGGATGCCATGGGAAGTGAGTATATAAACCAGAGATGATGAACCAAAAGCCGGGAATGGATCTTGCAGCTTTTAGGTGTAACTGGGTTGGACGCATATTTTATATTTAGTACCGCCCAAAACGCGGTATCCTAACAGAGTGGCTCTACTGGAATATCATAACGTTTCTCTCCAATTGGGATGTCTAAGGTCATTTGACTTTGCGTGGTATATACTCATTAGAGCACCGCAAAGCTTGTGTCTCAACTCGACGCGACGTCCAATCCCGTGAACTCGTCTGTATCTGCTTCTGGGCTATGAAGATGGACGAACAATCTGTATTAGTTGTATGTTGATTTTAACACTAAAAATATCGGATATGGTGATGAAACTACAGATTTACTAGATAAATATGCAGACTTGCCCAGGGTTATAGGCAGGCCACTTTAAATTGTACTTTTGGGTCTAAAAAGTACAATTTAGTATAAACTAAAATTTCTGTCGAGTATAAAATAAGGATTTTTATTTTGTTTGTTTACCGTTTTTCGGTGTTTGTCAGTTCACCGGAGTCTCTAAGAAACGCATTGGCGGGTTTATCGCTTCCGTTCGGGCCCTGCTGGCTCCCACAGGTGCTGCCTGGCGGTTGGGAGGGGACACCGCAGTGGCGGGGTGCAGATGCCGCACTGCACTGGGGTTCTTCCTGCGCAGTGCTGTGTGTGTGGCTTTACTCGCACGGCGGGATTGATTTCCGCTTCATTTCATTCCACGCTCAGCTCATTTTCCTCTGCCTTTGTTCATTTTTTTTTCTGTTTTGTGATCTATCGCAACTCAAAATAAATTGCCATAATAGGCTTCCAAATTTCATCTTTCTCGCTCGCTATAATCTAAACTCTAGTGAGTGAGTGAATTATCTCAACTTTAGGTTGTAACTTGGCAAGGCTGACGATCCCTGCTGAACTGGACAAGACCGGAATATACTGTTGCAGTGTATATAACGGCAGTAGGTTGCTTGGTTGAATCAGTTCTTAAGGGGGGAAGGTCCACCCAGATCATCAAAATGTTTCGTACTTTTTTATGGCAGAATTACAAAGTATGAGACTGGCTCTTTCATAAAATATAATCATCTTGCATGATTTCAAGCAATAAGTAGGTTAAAATTCCATTTAAAATCTCTCATTATCGTGAAAAATCGAGAATCCCCCCAAATTTTTTTTAACTAGCTCAAAATTGTCACCATACACCCTGTCCTTGTAATCGCCGGAGAGGTCCTGCAAGTGGCCAAGTCCCTGCAAGGCAAGAAAACTCTGGTCACCGAGCAGCACGAAGCATGAAGCATGAAGTTGCGTGACAACCTGAAGGACTTGTGTTCAGTAACTACAGAGCTTTGTGAGGAGGATGGCTTCCAGGGTGAATTAGAATACGTCAGAGTGGAATCAGTTTCTG
>ATSW01116190.1:0-10048 GCA_000444245.1 Botryllus schlosseri
TCGCTACTCTTTGAGCGCCTCACCGAATACGGTTTCACCGTCAACTTCGCTAAATGTGAATTTTTCAAAAGTAGTATCGAGTACCTTGGTCATATAATCGACAAGGACGGCAAACGCCCGTCTCAGAAATCCGTTGAAGCAATCAAACAGTTGCCTAAACCTCAGGATGTTCGCCAGCTACAGGCATTCCTGGGCAAAGTCAATTATTATCGCGCGTTNATTCCTAATTTCACGAATAAAGCCGCTNCCTTGTACCGTCTTCTTCNAAAAGACGCGNANTTCATTTGGAATNCGGACTGTGACGCAGCTTTNCGCATTCTCAAAAACGACGTAATCGACGCTACGCANTTAGCTCATTATGATGTAAACAAGCAGCTCATTTTGTCAACTGATGCTTCTCAATTCGGAATCGGCGCTGTCCTCTCAATCGAGCACAATGGCGAAGAGAGACCGATCGCGCACGCATCGAAAACNCTTTCCGATTCGCAAAAATCCTACTCTCAANTNGAGAAGGAAGCTCTGTNAATCANTTACGGAGTCACTAAATTTCGTCAATTCTTGTATGGCAGAAAATTTACGCTCGTAACGGACCACAAACCGCTTTTAGCTATTTTCTCGCCAGACAAGAAAATTCCCATGATCACAGCGCAACGCTTACAGCGATAGGCACTAACGCTCATGGCTTACCAATACGACATTCGCTATAAACAGACCAATCAGCACGGAAACGCCGACGGTTTATCTCGCCTACCAAAGGGTCCAGAGTCCGCATAATTTGATAGGCCGGTCTTTATCTAAAGCTATAGTGTCGCACTGATTCCAAAAATACAAATTGAAATCTCGTCAGGGCAATAAAACTACTCAGAAATAGACACCAAAGGTCGACTGCTCTGAACAATGAGAGCGCAGCAACACAATCACCATAACAATGGCCGATGGCGTCAAGCGATTGATCGGAACAATGCCCATTTTCATATTTTGATGACTATTTTTGGTCCGTTTCATGGTCCCGGTAATTGTACGGCCCCGACCGTACTCTGAAATTTTAAATTTGGCCCTGACACCGAACAAGGTTGGGGACCACTGCTATAGACATAGGTATTGATAACTAATCTACGGACAGATGCACAATTCGAGACTGACGGTCAAATACGCCGAGATGCGCACCGCTCAGCCGGCCAAAAGCAGCACACTCGGCAGCCCCACAGCTCGCGACACAAACGTCCGAATAATTTGTTATGTCCAGTCCCCATCGAAAGCCAGTGCAGCACCGATTCCAAAAACTCGAACTGAAACCTCGCCAGGGCAACAAAACTACTCCGAAATAGCCGCCGAAGGTCAATCGTTCCGGACAACGGGAGCGCGGCAACACAATGACCATAACAATGGCCAATGGCGTCGAGTGATTGTTCAGAGCTTTGTCAATTTTCATATTTTGATGAATATTTTGGGTCCGTTTCGTTGCCCTGGCCATATCCAAATCTGCACTTTCCGAATCAGCGCAACACCCGCCCCCGACCAGGACCATACAAATACCAGACATATTAAATTTGTACGCTCGGACTACCAGCTACAGGACAACCAATCATGCTGCCACCACCGGGCCCAGCAGTAGGCCTACCGGCGCCCAAACCGTGTGCCGTGCATCAATTCGTATTATAGAAACCTATGGTTAAGGCGAAAACCGGCAGCAGATGTCCAGTTCTCCTCGATTTTACTCTATTTTCTGAACTTTTTATTGATCTAAAGCAGTCACAAATTCTATAAAGCTGCAATAGGTTAATCAGTCATTCGGTCAAATGGGTAGTGCTTTGATGCTTTATAATAGGGTTACCATATTTTGGAAATCTAAAAAGAGGGCACTTATTCAAAATTTTCAGACTTTAAAAACTGGTGGAAAATCCTGAAAAAATGGTCAACTTTCCGGTTCAGCTCCCGAAATACCCGCCTGAGCGTTACTTCAGTGATGATTTACTGTATCTCAGTTGATTTTGCCTCATATTTGACCGAAATTCTCATAAAAGAGGACAGAATCATAAAAAAAAATGACATTTGGGCGTCCTCCGAGGACACTCTCGAAAAAAATCAAAAAAGAGGACAAATCCTCTTAAAAGAGAACGTGTGGTAACCCTACTTTATAGTTTTTGCTATACTTAAAGAGTGTATTCGTGCGGCTCCAACCGTACTCTGAAATTCTACATTTGGCCCTGACATCGAAAAAGGTTGGGAACCATTGGTCCAGACCCTGAGTTTGACGAACTGGAAATTCATGATGGCTACGGGCCATCTCATACGAGGTAGCAAGCCATACCGCCAGCATTTCTCAAAGAGGGCAATGCGATGAAAGGGGCACAGAACCAGCAGCAAAAGTAGTATTTGTGTCCCATGAAGCGGCGAAATCCATATGTCATTTGCGGTGTAGCAACACAGACGCAGCGCTCTGCGCAACGTCTGATTATGTCAATAGCGTATGACTGCCTTTAAAAACTGCTCACTTATTTGAGTAGTTTTCAAATAAAGCAAATTTAATTTCTACCTGAGATACTTTTGAGCTTCTTCGTCAAGCACTATTTCTCCTCCTACTTGAGTAGAATTCTACTGATCTACATATAGATATAAATGTATCATCACGATACCAGCGGTGGCTCGTTCATACACCACCGGTACTGTCCAGAAGCCTTCTTCAATGTAATCAGGTAAGTGACGCATCACAGACGCAAGCTGCTTCGATGGGCTTGTCATAATTAATTTCGAGACCATTCGGAAAATTATGTTAATTTGATAGCAATCCCACCAGCGCCACAATAAGTCACATTTACAACTCCTTCGTCCTTCCGGTGCAATATTGAAGGATTTTGATTTTGATTTCTATGAATTTGTCGGATGCAGCAACGATATCGAATTTGCAAAAACGAAAATCACATCGAAAACTGAGACTTGTCGCCAAGCACGATTAAAGATATGTTTCGAGCTACACGTATTTGAAGCAATAATAGGGCTTCTCCAATATCTGCTATCTTGGCGTAGGCTACATAGCTATTATGGGCGATTATGGTGTTTTGAAACGATGAAAATATTGATAAACTGATGGATTGATTGGGCTACAATGATGTAAATCCAAAAATGATTCATCTATTTTGAATACAAGTGAATGCGAGTTTCAAATAAAATACAAATAAAGGATATAGTCACTTCCCATTTCTTCGCGAAATATATATACCTTTGGAAATCTTATTCACGGACGGGATCACTGATATCAAGAGCTAGAAGTATCGCTTTGCAATATAGGCTATATCGAAGGTACTTCGACAACAACATAAATAACTTACGGCTTAGTGATTTTGTATCACGAGGGGGATCATTTTATTCCATACTGATTTTCAAACTTTGTTTCATAAAATATTTTAATCGTTCCAGGTGGAGGAAGTGGATTTGATGATCAACAATATCTCAGCAACAGCACTACGTTCACTTCTTCGACATCGTCAGATTGAATCGCTATCTGGAAAGTTGGATTGGAAAGTGAGTTCGATTCTATGATTTAGTTGTGTATCAACAAGCATAGGTGCCAAGCCGTCGATTATATTTGGGTAATACCGTAGATTTTTATGCGGAGGCTTGTTAAGGTACAATGACTCGTAACTGGTGACTTCATAGTCGTGGAAAAACGCAATTCACTGCATATCATCGTTCTTACCTAAAAAACGAACAGTGATTGAGCCAGTGATTCCCAAACGGTGTGACTCGGCACATATGTGTGCCGCCACATATTCTTAGGTGTGCCAATAATACTGTGGGATATTTTAAAAATTATCCATGTAAATATTTTCAATAAGATCGGAAGACTAGCATATGCCAGTAAAAGGTGTTCTAACTTATTCTACCGCTGATAAATAATCACGACGAAACCCATTATGGCATCTTAATAAATAAAGCAATATTTCATCCGAAGATAGGCTGAATTTATATTTACGAAAATGTTCGTTTCTTTTTAAATCAAAACGTGTATCAACAAAAGAATTTGGACGGTTTTGTGTATTTCCTTACAAATCCCATTCCATTATCGATGAAAAAACAATTAAAATTATGTTAACATTTGCATCCTCATGACTATATGAATATGGCTTTTATTTTTATTGCCTGGGATTAAAAGCTTAAAGCGAAAGACACTGCTTGGAATTGATGATGAAATGCCGTTATTTTGTCCACAATGCAATCTCGTTTAAGGAAATCGAATGACTTCAGAATTTGCGCATCAATATGTTGACAAATTATGTCATATTTGCGTATTTAAACGCCGCGTGCTACTGCGAAACGCAATGCGCCGGTAACAAGTAACTTTACTAACTGATGAAGATGCGGCGCTCCGAAAGCTGGAGTAATGAATATAATTATGACTTTGCAAGTGGACGTTAGATAAGGTGGTAAAGCAACGAAGATCTTATTATTATCTATATCAGTGGTTCTTAACCTTTTTTCTCCTGCGCCCCCTTTCCAAAATTGGCTGGGTCTGGTGCCCCCCTATTTTGAGGACTGTTTAGTAAAAAAAACAATGAGTAAGTGGTCGAAGTCCGGTTTCGGGTTGGGACTTCACTATTAGACCACTCGACTATTTAACGGTATAATTGTAAGTGCTATTTTCGGGCTCAAATCCAGGTTGTTATAACAACCATCGGATATGGCCTACGGGCTCATAACATTTGGTTCGAGATCGATGTAGCCTACTCATCCCGAACTCCTCTCTGCGATTGGCAATACGTGGAATTTCTTGTATTGGGTTTTATTTCTTTGTGTGACTACTAAATCAACTGAGAATGAGATAGAGATGTGCTCACATTAAATTTAGTGCTGCTTCAAGCTCCTAACTTTAACGTGAATGGGGGTGACAACCAGGGATGTGATGTCGGAGTCGGTGTAGTTGGAGTCGCTGTATGGTAATTTTCGCTTAATAGAGTCGGAGTCGTGAAAACTATAGTGGCTGGGATAGGAGTCGCAGTCGTGGAAAAAATACTCACTGGAGTCGGATTCGGAGTTTGTGAAAAGGACCCTGACTCTGACTCCGACTCCAACTTCTTTATGATGAAAATAATTGCTTTCAAAGGTATCTTTTAATTATATAAATAATACCTAAAATAGGATTTTTATGTACCATTAATCACTGTTATTAGTAACGATATAGATCAGGGTCGGCCAACCCGTGAACCACGAGCCAAATATGGCCCGCAAGAATGTTTAGTGTGGCCCGCGAGGTTATTCTCGAAATAAGTCATAACATCAGGTTAAATTGTAAGGCCAACCAAAATTGATTAGTCTTAACGCGAAATTTGATGATCACTGAAAGATCAGTTCTGACGCATAGGTGCAGCTACGGGCAAGTCATTTTTATCGCAGATATTCGTATATGACAAATGACCATAAAGTAGAATATTTCGATGCAGATTTATTTGACTTGAAATTCTTCTGAGCACCTTGCATGATTTATTGTCACGCTATTTTTGGCATTTAGTATTCGAGCCCTCTCATGAAAATTACATATTTCGCGTAATTAACAGAATTGTGTCGAACTATATTCGCAATTACGAGATAAGGTGTCGTTCGACATGCGACTTTGCTTGCGTGCCTCAATCATTTGCACAAAATGTTCGAGGCCTGTTCTTCGAAACCTTCGATATTGCTATGTCTAAACGCCGAATAATCCTGTCCTTTCCAAATGATCCCAGTGGTATACAGGGACGACCCCCTATTTATGTAAGTAACATATTTATTGATCGAATTTATTCATTAGCTTTGACAAAATTTCGCGCTTCGCGTGACCAGGGCGTAACTACACACTACACAGTTGCATGACATAATTGTTTTCACTTTTAAAGCGTAGTAATATCAGTCTCGTTTTCAATGTTACCTAATTCGGTTCGCTCCTATCGGATGACTAAAAAGGTTTTCAACATTCCAGTCGCCCGCGCAATGGTTCGTACATCGGCTTGAAAGGTTTGCCACCCCTGGTATAGATAAAATTGGACATTATTCGCAAATTACAATTCGGCTGCATAGAGGAAGAAAATCGCAATATGCATCTGCGCGATGCAGTCACAAACTGATACAATTTTTGGAATTATACCATGATACTGTGACAGAGTAAATACATTTTCTTATTTTATAAATTGATGTAAACATAACCAAACGCCGCTTACTACTTGACAAAATTAGGAATATTTGTAGTGTGGCTTAGCTGCTTGGGTCGAATAAATGATTAGGAAAGACTGCAAGTCCTAGTCTTTGGATATCTGACTTGGTGCATGTAGACTAGGCATATACCAGGGGTGGGCAATTATTTTTCTCCGCGGGCCAAATGAGAAGCAGAAAATATGTTGGCGGGCCAAGTCAAAAATTTTAGCTGTATTCTACAGCGTATTGATTTTATTTCGTAATTGAAAGCAATGAATTACACTAAAGGGTGCTCAGAAGATGTGTTGATATTGGGGAATAAGGAAGGGGCGGTTAATTTCCAAAAAATTTTTGCCGTCATATTTTGAAACAATGTTAAACATGATATATTTTGAACTCTCTTTGAACGCGTACCCCATTTTTCTATCAATACATTAACATGTATTTGGGATGGTCGAAACAGCCGGTCGTCAGCCCCTTCCCACAAACGTTGGTTTTGGGCCGCCCGTAGAGTTATAAACCAAACTCCTGGGACCTTCGACCTCAGACCAGACCCATCAGGATGCACGATATTAACTACTTCTGAGCGGAAGTTCTTGTACACACTAATTGGCAACGTTTTACTACCTGATTGCGCGAAGCGAGGAATTTTTCCACGATTCATGATTCAATCGGTCAATAATATTGGTAATTGCATATTTTTAATTCTCTCTCAGCCCACGTACTCAGTTTTACCGCTAGAGCTGAGTGAGGTGCTGTCTTGGAAATATTCGGGAGGGCCCATTGGTATAATTACTTCGTTACATGTTGTTATTTCGTGACCTCCCGCCTGCTATGTGAAAAGATATTGAAATCTCCAAAGCGTACCAAACTAAAAGACGCACACTATTCCCAATTGGTATTTCTTCGCTGCCTAATATTGCCTATGGACAATTGGACATCGTGGTGTTGCGGTCAACATAAGGGCATTCCTTTTCAGCCACGGTTGTTTCGCTGTCGAGCTGTTTTCCCTTTACTTAGTTAATTTAATCAGCATTTGCAATTGCAGTGCCTTCTCGAAATCCCATGTTGGCCTAACTTCATGTATATCTTGGTGAAATAAGTCTGTAATTTATGCTCATACACGAACTAATTTTAGGCGCCCTTCGAGGCTCGCCCCCCCCCCATTGGGGGTTTGGGGGGGCGGAAGTTACGGTTCTGGGGATAATAATCAGCTTATTGTCTTGTTGGTAGCTGGCTTCCGAGAAGTGTGCAGCTTGCTGAAATGGCCTTGTTGTTGAGCCAAGCTTGCAGTTATTCCGAAATTTGCCGTCCCTTGATCGAGTGTATGTCTTCTTGCTTTTGTCATAGAACCGGCTTAAATTATACTCCTCAAACACGGCGTCGTGCTCGGTACTAACTACTAAAAATACGGGTAGTAAATAAATATTTAGTCCTCCGAACCTTCCATGAATGTCAACTTTCGGCATTCTTTTTTTTGACAGCCTTTATGAGTGGTGATATACTCATAGAAATCTCGGGCACTAATTGACTTGTTTTACGAGTTAGGGATTTGGAAACGCATCATGTAACAATTTAAAACACAGATCGTATAATGCGCAATGTGACCATGGCAACAAAGAAGGTTGGGGACTTCTTGTGACTTTAATTGTAACGGAATAATTTGCTACATTGACTTTACTTTGAATCGGGATTAGGCATGTGAGGTACGTATAGGCTGTGTAATCGCGACATGTTAATGAACAGGCTTGATAGTGAACGAATTTTCGGTTCAGTTTATACATCCTATGGTTTTAGTCCACGCAACAACAATAAAAAGTAGGTTTTATATTTTCTATTTCAACCAACCTTTCGCGGGTCGCACTTTGCCAGGCCTGACATATACTATCTGACTACTTCCTAAATCTCATTAATGACCCATGTCTATTTGTAGTAAGAGTGTGCGTGCTTATAATCAGTACAGTGTGTAATGAGAAATTTAGTAAGTTAGATCTGTGTGTCAGTTGCTGACTCATACACAAGAGCTATACTTCGATTGTTTTATCTACATTTTAATTATACAGGATTGGATATAAGTCATTTTTGAATGATTCAAGCATATTAGGATATTTGGGAGTCCATGTTATAAAAACCTATCAAATATGGAGAGAGGAAGGATATTTCGAAACGCATTCTTTCATGTTAATTACGTGGTAAATAACACTGGTCAACAGAATGAAATTTTTTTTTTTAGGCAGAACATCGGAGAGCCGTCTCTGGGGTTTTTGAGGTTGCTGATTACGAATATCACATTAGTTTTGCCAGATTGGCTCTCTGTCAGAAGATATTTATACCCCTAAAAAGCCCAAAATTTCTGTATTTACCCTTAAATATTTCACTTGGTAAGAAGAAAGTCGTAGTTTTTTCTAATTTTATACTGCGCATAAATGGCCAATTGCCTATGAAGAACCCTCACGTCATTCTCAGTCATTCTATCAGTATCAACATGGCATGATGCGAAATATTTGTTTCTCAAAAAAGCAGTTTGTCAGGCCTTAAAATTATACTTTTGCAAAGCGGAAATTCATCTTCTCCTGTATCAATTGGTCATTCTACCAATATTAAAGAGGACTATAAAACTATTAAATTTGTCCTTGAAAGGCTTAACTACAATACTCATATGTGTCTCATTTCTTTTGACTGGTAAATGCTGGATAATTTTTCATTGAATCAACAAAGTGGGTATACCTAGTAACCCTATCAAACCAGAAGCTTAAATCTGGTATCTGGTATATTCGAATACCGATGAAAGACTCCAATTTCACATTAGGAAGAGGTCACAGCATGTAATTTCTCTTAAGATATAGTAAATAAAACTTTTTAGCTGATTACAAAGCACCCAAATACAAACAGTTGGTCCGAAAATTCGTATCTGCATATCCAAAACTTGGAACAAACATGAGCATACAAGTTCACTTCCTGTTCAGTCATCTTGATATATTTCCCGATCATCTTGTTGATTAGCAAGGAGAGAGGTTCTAACAAGACATCAGAACAACAAAAGAAAGATACCTGAAGAGCAGATGAGATGAACCATTGAACAATGAACATATTATGTCAGACCATTGCCGGAATCTTTCGAGAAACTGCACTAAATAGCTTACAGGCAAAAATCTTACAAAAATCAATTTCGATTTAAAATATATCAATAATATTGTATACCAACTGATTATTTCAGATTTACAATAGGTGTTCGACGTAAAACTGATTGAATTAATGCCATGTTATTTGAGTATCTAGGTAAATACTTATATACATAACTTGAGTTTATTTATGTACATGATATCCGTGAAAGTATGTAACTATGATAAATCTAATACCCCTAAATATAGTGCTGTTGCTGTATTTTGATTTAATATAGTCTTCTGTGTGTAAAAATAACATGCAGATTGAATTTCTAAACTTTATAGTACGACTAAGCCGATTTTATATCTAGTCATTACCGCGAAAATGGGAGATTTTGGTCAAAATAGCCCCCTGGGTTATCTCCACAACAAGAGCCAATTTGAAAAAAACCAAGGTCAGATTCGGAATCAGTGCCCTTCAGAACCCCCAAAACCACTCTTACTTTGTCTGCCTAAAAATATGTGTTGACCAGTGTAATTGAAGCTGTGCCACAACGAAACAATTTTGCATGCCACAGTTAATCATACGTTTACATATGTTTAAGTGTTATATAATAGTCATTTAACCATCACTGTGGCACGTAATCTTCGAAGTAAATTGTTATTACTGTTGTAGTCGGAGTCAGTACGCTTAAAGACTCAGGAGTCGGAGTCGGAGCCGGAGTCGGTACATTTAAAGACTCGAGAGTCGGAGTCGCAATCGGTTTATTGACTGAGAC
>ATSW01116192.1:0-27768 GCA_000444245.1 Botryllus schlosseri
CAAGTTTCTTTTTCGCCTGCACCATCGAGACGCTTTGACGACGGAGATGCGATACGGCCTTTATAGTAAGTTCATATAGTCTGCACCCCCATTTTTTCTCCTCCATGCTATCCGTGATTGCT
The DNA here is from genome assembly GCA_000444245.1 of Botryllus schlosseri. Taxonomy (NCBI): domain Eukaryota; kingdom Metazoa; phylum Chordata; class Ascidiacea; order Stolidobranchia; family Styelidae; genus Botryllus; species Botryllus schlosseri. The sequence goes on from ATSW01116192.1 coordinate 123, forward strand.
GAGCGCCCAGCAGGATAGCCGCGGATACCAGTTTTCGAGTCTTTGGTCTGACCCGACCGGGGATCGAACCCACGACCTACCGATCGAGAAGCCAGACGCACAACCATTACACTTAAATTTATCCGTATCTCTGAAGTGAAGCTACGATCAGAGGAGTCTTTGATAGGCCACAGATCTGTGAACTGATCAAAGACGAAGGTTTCACTGCAAACATGGGTGCTGTAGAGAAAGGTCATGGACTGGACAGATTTTCGAGTAGTAATTTAAACTTTCCGGGAAAGCATAGAAGCCCTGATTACGAAGCACAGGTCAAAGAGCTGCTTGAAAGCTTGCAATCCCTTAGAGCCCTGATGTCTGTGAAAATGCACTTTCTGAGATCTAATTAGGATTACATTCCAGTCAACTGTGGTGATTACAGCGAAGAACAAGGATTCCACCAGGACCTTCGGCAGAGGGAAGAAATGTATCAAGGATACACGGAAGTAAATATGTTTGCAGATTGCCATTGGTGCTTGAAGAGAGATCAGCACATAACTCCAAACATGGAAGAAAATCTTTGAAGCGACATTTATTGTCAGCATAAAACATTCGTATCTTATATTGTTTACATATCTATAGTGTAACATATTACCTTCTACGTTCTTCTGCTAGGTTGGGCGCCAACAAAATTATGACTTCTTGGTTAGTTGTAAGTGCTTTATTTCAACTGTGTTATTATATTTTAGTAGTATTTAAAGCGGCGATCATTACAAAAACCCTGAATTCAAATAAAAATATCTTCGTGCAAAGATTGACAACATGCAGGAAGAATTAGGCTACCACAGAAGTCAGTTTCATTGTGTACAATATTGACCTAAAGCGAGCATGATTGAATATGTCACGAAGAAAAAACTTGACCTGATTAAAAAAAAAACTGGTTGCATTTTTGACATCAGCACAAAAAATTGATCCAAAAACAGATAAAACATCTTTGACCATTGAAAATTAATTTGTCAAGTGCAGCACAGTGTTATCATTGTGGTTCAAGTGCATATACAGTCGATTTCGCTCAATTAGAACACTGGGAAACCCGGACAACCTCTTTATTCGGCCAAAATGCTCGGGAACGAACAAAAGAAAAAGTTGGACATAAAAAACTCCGATTAATTCGGCAATTCGCCGCGTAATACGGACACAGGGTCGTAATTCTTATCGTTAGATATGACACAGTTTTCAGTACTTGAGTGATTTTCGTAATAAGGAATTCATATCAGGCCGTGCCGTACCAGTCGCTTTTATTTCGGTACAATTGCTTCCGTCTTGTAGAACCGAATGGCAAAGAAAAGTTTTCTGGAGTGCTTTATCAGGTGAAAATAGACTTTCAGCACTTGATGAATTAATGGGATATTTTAACCATATATGTCTGCTATACAGCAATAAAGTAAATCTATATAGTCCATAATAATTCATGAATCGCTTGGTAGCGAAATGCAGCGCCTGCAATATAACCATCAGATGATGTAACTCTTGTGCGTTTTACGTGATCAGTGCCTATTATACAGCCGTATGGTGTAGCTGCAAGTCATTACGCAACGCAACGGTATTTTCAATGGGCTGTCAGCCTTAGCGGGTGAATATGAAACGAATAACTGATTTTCCGCTTAAATCAGACAAAAGTGTCGGAACCAAAGTGTCCGAATTAAGCGAAGTCGTCTGTATGTACCTATGCGGTTTGTTTGCCCGCTTGCGCTATGCGGTTTGTTTACGCCACGTTAGCACATTACACGCGCAGTAAATATTAAATGATATAAATCGGTTCCGTGTATTTCGTGATGATACCCGACGAATAAACTAAAATTCATCACTAAAATAGCTGGCATCTGGTGTTTTGTTTTATTGAGTGAGCGGTTTTGTGATCATGGTGAAAACTGCCATTTCATTCTTGTTTGAAAGTCAATGCTTCCTTGTTCACATAAATTATCAGACCTGAGGCTCCAGCGAGTGAGCTTCCTGGTAATCGCGATAATACGTATTTCATAAACGATATCAGCTACCTGATTTCCTCGAAATTATATTAAAGTTAGTATTGCAGCAAATTGTCGTTGCAAGCGTTCAAAGTTGATGTTTGTGTAGAAAAAGTGTTCTTCGTAATAGATTGCTGAACACGGTACTATTAATACATTTGCGTTTGTGGCTCAGTTAAAGTTACTCGCATTATCTTCTTCACCTATTCATTAATCTAGCAACCAACTTTTATATTATGATAACCTGGTATACGTATAGTCACGGCATTAAATATCAAAGCGTTTCTGAAAATGTCGTTTAAGATTTGGATTATTTTGATGTTCGGATTCGCGATGATCTACCTTTGTTCGCCAGGTAAAAAGAATCCGCGTTCGAATTCGGATCGATTGTATACATTTCTTTTCTAGTAAAACTTTGCATGAGAAGATACGTCAACGGTAAATGGATCTCAAAGGGGGACTGTGGGGTTGGTACGCAAGTAGTTTTACGTCACAACTGGAGATTCGATTCTGTGTACGTTTCATCAAGGGTTCGGAGAGGACGTCGGAGATGCAAAAGGAAATTCGACGCAGAGCACAAAATGAGAAGAAATGGACTGTGAGTAGAATTTAACATCATTGAAAAATGTAGCTTTTGCAATGTTATGAACAAGCTCGGTTGAAGACGAGGAAAAGGAAAAAGTATGATCGAAGCGGCATAATATTAAAGTCATAGGGTGGATTGCACAGATGCTGACCAATCCGTGATCGCCGATTATTCGTCGGTAATCTACTTTATCAAATCCGCTAATGCATTTTAATCTCGAGAATGCACGAGCTCTCTGAAACGTTTGCTGCTCGCCGAATTTCGTGGCAGGTTTTCCAGCGAAGAATGAAGGGCGACGTGGATTTCTACCGGGGTTGGCATGACTACGTGAAAGGATTTGGCAATCGTGAAGGAGATTACTGGCTCGGTAGGACGGTGTTTAATGTGATTTTATCCATTCACGTTTTTAAGATTTAGTCGATCTCTTAACACTGTTATAATTAGGGTCGCATTTAAAGCAAATAGTGTTTTGAAAAAATACCTTTAAAAATAGTTTGTTTTTACAAAAGTTGTGTGAATACGTTCGTAAAAAACATGTAGCATGCGCCTACGAACAATTTGCACCCAATATCGTCGACGCATACGATGTGGGTGGCTGGAACCCTCGAAATCGTCGTCGATTCAACAGGTATAGCATGCGGACATATCTCATTGGTACGGAATGGGTGTTCTGATGATGATGACTGCTGACCGTAAAAATACTGCATAACGATGTAGTCCTAGTTAAATATATTGTTGGTCTGTTTATAACAGCAGTCGGGAGGCTTTTTCGTCGAATGGGCCAATTTCCCCTGTATCTTTAAGTGACACTGTCAGTCGACTGTGACGTCATGGCTAAAACAATAAAAACATGCTTTAAACAAGGGCCAAGTTTTAGACATGCGTGTTTTAAATTGATTTTTGTTTTAAATGCAACCCCAGTTGTAATCTGAGTAATAAAGCTCAATTTGTGATTCACATCCAAAGCCTTCTAAGATTTCACAACGTTTGTCTCCAGGGCTCGGGAAATTGCATGAAATGACAAAGGAAGCAAATATGGAATTGGAAATCAATATCGTCGAAAAATACACAGGAATTCATTGGGTTGCCAAATACAGGCAAGCGGTATTTCGATGCATCAATCGATACACAGTCTCGGAAATATGAGATGCTGAAATAAGGCGATAAACAAAACTATAAGCAGACCGTCCGCTGGTTGATAATCACTGGTTTGGAGTGAACGATACTAAAGTAGGCCTACATTGTGTCTTAAGTTTTGAAATGAAATGAATCCGCATTGAGAGCACACGATTTTCCAGCAATTATATCTTGGGTTGGGAAAATATTGAGCAGCACTTAATACGACCTCATAACAGTATGAAAGATGTAGACGGTTGAAATATGTACTTTTTTTGCTATCACAAATGATATAACGCCAGTTCTACACCGGAATAAATATCATTTCGTGTTACTTCGACCATGCCTGTTTCATTGCACTTTGTGACAATGTTCGGTGAACCCGGCGACCATGATATTTCCGCTGACGTAAGTAGGTTTGTACTACAATACTACCTGTTTCGTATGTTGCAATACTGTCAGTCGAAGATTCAAGGCTTCCATAGTGGAAAATACGATCGACACTATAATTTTCGTTTATAAATGAAATAAGAATAGCAAGGAGTGTATCATTACAGTACTCGAATCTAAATTACAGTCCTCAGCCTTTATAATAACAGTCGCGTAAATTCTTGTTGTTCAGCAATTTCCAAATCGGACCCGCTTCCGAAGGATACATATTGTACGTATCCGGATACTCCGGGAACGCAACCCGCGATTCTTTCTCGACGCACAACCTTTACCGATTCACAACGAAAGATGCCGATCACGATAATGCCGCAACACAGAATTGCGGTACTGTGAGCGCAGGAGGCTGGTGGTATCACAGCTGCACCGACGCCAACCTGAATGGAAAGTTTAACAAAACAGGCAACGAGGGTTTTTGGTGGTTTGGTGATTCCTACACCAACAGATACCTGAGTTACTCAGAAATGAAGATAGGCAAAAGATTGTAACAAGGAGGACAGACTTCAAAATTCGCTACCAACGCATACAACAAACTCTATAACTATACAAACTCCGCTCAATTCGGGCACTTTCGTTCCGCTCACTTTTGGCCGAGTTGAGGAATTAGACGTAAAACAAATTGTTCGTTTCATGCCCATGCGTAAAGGCCAGGGCCGAAACAGCACTTCGTCAGGCCCCCCAAAAACGTTGGTCTTGGGCCCTCGCCAGGTGATACGTTTTCACCGGTGCTTGTGAGCGAGATTTGTTGTAGGCCTATTATATAATCAGCCAGTTTACATTGCCCCATCGCGTCGAGCGCGAAAATTTTCTATAGTTCATAATTGAATCGGTCAATAATATCGGGAATTGCATATATATTGCTATAATTTTTTTATTCTCTCTCACGTAATCACGTAATCAGATTTACCGATAGAGCTGAGTGAGGTGTTGTCTTGGAAAATGTAGGGCCCGTCAACAATAATTAAAAATACTCGGACGGGCCCGTTTGTATATTCTGACTTCGTTTCATGATGTTATTTCTAGACCTCCTGTCTGCTATGTCAAAAGATATTGAAATCGTCCAGACGTACTAAACTAAAATGGATCACACTATTTGAAATTGGTATTTCTTCACTGGCAAATAATTTTTCTCAGCGGGATGATACTTGTCTTGTGGGGTTCAGATTCCCAGCCGCAGGACAGGAACATTTAGCGCTAGCCATTTAGGCACCTATGGACAATTAAACATATATGTATATTGTATATGTATCGAAGTTTTCGCTCAGCATACGGGCAGTCCTTTTCGGCCAAGGTTTTCTCGCTACCTATCGTTCTGGAACACTTCACGGAGTCGCATGTTACTATTATTACATGGCATAAAACTTCATATGTCTTGGTGCATTGTGGCGCGGTATTGGCCGACGCAGAAATGGCCTTTTCTATAAATCATGCGTATTTTTGTCCTATGGGGTGGGGAGGGGGTACCCAATAATCAAGATACAGCGCGAAAAAAATTTGAATAAAGTTTCATAAATTTTCAAAAGAATACTCTGTAATTTTTGTTTATTCACGAAATAATTTTTGGCCCCCTTTGAGCTCGGGGGTTTGGGGTGCGGCCATACTATTCTGTTGCGTAATAAATGAATTGGAGCTTAACTATACTGCAGTAATTGGCACTGATCGCATAAACCGCACAAGAGGTATAGGCCTACGATCAGGATAGTTGTATTGTATCACATACAATTACAATTATTTACAATTGCAAAAGTGACTTGACTTGACCCGGCGCTTCAAAAATGTCAATTGACTCGTGACTCGGAGCAAAACTCACGAGTCAATCTTACGTTGTCGCAGTAGTATTAGATTAATTTAATAGCAACGTATCTTTGTTTCTTAGACGGCTCTGGGCTTACATTGCGCAGTGCTCACCTTTACCAACCCTCTTGTATAATTTAAATCCAACGAACATTGCTTATGCGTTTATATTCTCGCGGATGTGTAGATGGGTAGTGTAGGCAACTGTACCATATTAATGTGTTTCAACTTCTCGAGGCTTCGTATTCGATCCTTTATTTTAGTTGATAATAACAGACTGTAGCAGGTAGGTATACGGGGAACTTGCTCACGTATTTTATTAGCAGTTCTAAGTGTGAGGACATTTCCTCAAAACGGAGAACGTATGGTAGCCCTAGTTTTTTACCCATTTTTTTTTTCTGGCTCCGCCACTGTTCGACTTGCGTCACTCGGTGTATTGACTCGATGTGTACTTCAGTCATTGCGGATGGCTCGACAAAGACATATGACTCAAGACGTTCAATGCGACTTGATTCAACTAATATATTTTGATAGCTTTTGTCGAGTATAGGGTTACTTGCCCGTTTGAGAAAACACATGTTGAACGTGCAAACAAGATAAAATGAGTATATTCTGAATGCGGGGCTTTCGATATCAGGCAATACAAAGTTGTAAAAAAGTCAGTCGACCATGAATTGAACTTGAGACTGAATAAGTCCGCTCAATTCGGCACAATTTCTTACGATAATATGACCGGAGTAGTACACAAGGTCTGATCTTAAGTCATAGCAATCTCTCACTAGTATTCTGTTGTTGTGCATTGGATGTGTAGTTAAATGTGTGTTATCGTGAATTTTAGTTTTGATGACAAGTTCGGGGTGACGTGACGGCTTGCAGATTAGTGTAAGTGTACTGCGGGTTGGTAAAGGTTAAGAATCACAGGCGACAGACAGTACACTCGCATTACCATGGATCTGCGAGGTTGATGTAGTTTATGGTATTCATGACGTTTGTCGACCACTATGGTGATTTACACCAGGCCTACTTTCTTCATTTTTATTTTGTAGCTGCAGACTTGTAACACGGCCCACTTCTATAGGCTTTTATAAGACACCGCTTGCACGGATGAGATGGTGAGGAGGAACCTAGATAAACCCCCGACACTTAGATAGGAATTCCGGAGTCGACCTCGGTTGGACTCGAACCCGCAACTCGTATAGGTGTTGCAGCTGTGGATCATACCACTACGCTATCTCGCCACTACGGATCTGTGTGGTCTAGATCAGTGGTTCTCAATCGCCGATCCGTGACAAGTTTCCTACCAGCCCGAATATAGATTAGAATTTTATATATCAATTCCAAAACGAAAGAATTTGGGCGCTTCTCCACCAATTAGAGAAATAAAACATCAGATTTTAAATGGATTTAGATGTTTGGAACGCTTTTTCTGCATGGTGTCATAGCAGACAGTTAATATGGCAGAGAAAGTCACAATGCATGTAAGTGCTGTACGAAACTGTAGTAGTCTATGACTCGTTTCGGACAAGTTATATGTGAAAGCTACGGCGGTGTTCAAAGTAACTTCCTTTAATTCGGAAAGTGCTTTATATCGTAAAATACTGGTGAAAGCAAACAGAAAAATCACATTTTTTAACAGATACCGCAAACAATCACAGTCCAGTTAATGGTATATTACAGGACTTCGCCATCTTCGCCTTGCCGAAACTTCAATAGAACGACGTAATATATTATCAAAAAGACAGCATCCCACTACGTTTCCAATATTACGTTTGAGATGGATACATTTGTTGTAATTAAATTCAAGGTTGATATTGAGTTTTGAAGGTTCACCGGACCGCAGCATTTTTTNAAAAAGTTTTGCCGGTCCGCGAGGTCAAAAAGGTTGAGAACAACTGGTCTCGATGCGCTATAGAAATGTTAAGCATTTTTGGAGTCNAACAGTGATCGTAACCTGTACGCGTACATGACGCCTACAATATCTGGAATAATTTAGTGCCATGATGTTATTATCTAACTCAGACACGGGCTCGGGATTTTATCTACATATGACATTATAAATGTCCCAGTGTATATTCAATGATGCAACGATATCTGACGTTTTACAGCGACAAATAGGATTTACATGTCAATCATGTACGCCTGCGGGTAAATTAAAATTGAAATATTCTATATATATTGATGCGTTTGAATTCGAGAACGTTTCAATCGCGTCCGATACCGAAATACCTAAAAATGCGTGTCGTATCGATTGCAACTCTGTGTCTCGGATTGGGCCTCCTACCAGTTGTTCTCTCCCGAGATTTTACGCCATTTCTCGGTGGTAAGTTAACTATACACGGCAGGTTATTAAAGATACTTCGCCGAAGAATCGTGCACACTCTTGCGACGAATGAAACCCGAAACCTTAACGTTTTCAGAGAAGGCGCCACTACGCGATGACGTAATTGTGCTAGTGGTTAATGGCATTGACGTGGAAAGTGCCGACAAGTATCCCTGGCAAGTATTTATCGAACTCGACAACGGAACGAATCAATGCGGNGGGTCCTTGATCTCAAATCAATGGATTCTGTCGGCCGCGCATTGCTTCGATAGGTACGTGCATATGCATCTGGACTATATAGTGAATCTGCTTCGGAAACGTATAAACCACTATTCATTCCAGTGGAAAAGTCATAACGAATATAGTGATGGGGAGCGTGTGGAAAAACGGAAACAGTAGTGGAGCAGTCTTTGGAGCTGCGGAAAATGTGCTTTGTCACAAAAGTGAGTGGGCGACTTGTNAACGCTAACTTTTGTAGCTAACCGGACCACATTTATTGTAGAATACAGGTGGGATTGATTTAAACCCCAAGCCTAACCATACACATACGTACATTACATACTGTTGCTTTCTATGGTCAGGAGGCGCTCAATCAAAAGCGTACCAACATTTATAGGCTGACNTTTGCGAAACACTATTGTAAACCTATATATCTAGCCTTGGCGTGAAAGCCGTGCGCCACACAAAAAGGTTTCTTACATTATACGGGCTGCATTCCAACGAATGTAGCCCGGTAATTCTCCACACCGTGCGCTGGTAAAGTTCGATAATTGCGAGCAAAAACCAACAAAATGGCGCACCAACACGTGCGTACTGCGTATCATTCAGTTTAGTCTCGTCGGNTTAATATTAGAATATAGCGATATGGCTCTATGGGACATTTGAAGTTTGAGCGCGTCCGTTTCGATGTGGCGAGATAGCGTATAGTGGTGCTATCCACAGCTGCAACACCAATGGGATGTGGGTTCGAGTCCNNCCGAGGTNNACTATNCAGAATTTCTACCTAAGTGTTGGAGGTTTATCTAGGCTCCTCCTCGCCATCTCATCCGTGTAAGGTAAGCGGTGTCGTACAAAAAAGCTTAGAAGTGGGCCGTGCTACAAGTCGGCAGTTATGGAATCAAAAAGAACGAATACCGGCCTGGTGATAATGACCATTGTAGTCGACGAACACCATGGATACCGCAGACAACAGCAACGTCCGTTTCGATGCACGGTCATGTGTATTCTGTCACATTTATTCGTCATTCGTCTATTTGACATGTTGCTACTTCCTGTTCTTAAGATTACGATACCGACACACTGGACTACGATATTTGTCTCATAAAATTGACTCGACCGGTGGTTCTCGGAGCAAATGTGAGACCGGTAGCACTGCCGTTAAGGAAGACGCGATTTACGAACGGAACGGCATGCAGCGTTACAGGATGGGGATTTGATGAATGTAAATTAGCAGCAAGTATTTCTTAATTGACCGTCGCAACGCAGATAGAATTTAATTTATTCCAGACTTTGCTGGTCTAGTCCTCTCTGTCTTCCTATACCGCATCACGTCATGAACTTTCTCCATTCACAATGTACTCTAACTCCAAAACCTGTGTTAGTATAATAGAAACTTAGCACAGTCTACGATTAAGACCGAACGCTACACTCTGAGTAATCGAATCAGACTTGACTATGAGTTGACTATATTCGGTTCGAGCACAAACCGTCTGATTTTTCGAATACCGAAGCTAAACACCCCTACGAGGAGAAAGCTCATCAGCAGATATTGCGGTTGCGAAACTATTATCCCATCATGGCAGCCATGAAACCTCCATTGGTTTTATCATGTGCAAAGAAACGATCGTTTTGAGTAGTTTCATTGTGCAGATGCGCCCCATACAAATAGTTTGACTAATATCGTTGACTAATATCTGCATATTTCTTCTGGTAAGTGTAACTGGAATCATTTTCCTTCCGTTCCAAAGTACACTCGATTCGGAATCAAATAAATCAGACGCCCGATTTTGCCTTTTTGAAATCTCCCTGACGCGTACAGCGTGGACATTATGCTGGATGGTCACATATAGGGTTGCATTTAAAACAAAAATCATTTTGAAACAAACATCTTTAAAACAAGGCCCTTGTATAAAACATGTTTTTTACTGCTTTTTTCATCCTAAAGCCATGACGTTACGAATGTTCAATTGCCATGNCGTCACNAATGTGGATTGACATTGACAATTGAAAATATAGGGTAAATATAGTTCCTTTGACGAAATATCTGTATCAAGTCGCTTGNAAACTTCNTTAACATAGGCCTGTGGCAGCCNACCCGTGGCCCTTCAGAAGGTTTTGAGTGGGCCACGAGGTAGTTCTNGANTTTAGTTATATTAAGAAAAAATAAATTGTCTAATTAATTTACTATGAGCTTGCCAGGCTGACAAAATNTTCTTCAGNCTCCCAGTGAAATGTGGAATGTTGATGACTAATATATCAGTTCCGACGTNCNAGCGTATAGCTAGGGGCCAGCGAATTTTTTGTAGATCTTCGTATGAAGAGATTCCTGGATGTACAGTACTTCAATACACAATTGCATAGTATATTCATATTGAAATGAACCCGAATAATTTCGGCAGACTCTCGTCAGGGCTAATCGTCATCAACATAGTTCTTTCAAATTCTCTACTATAGTTACTGACGATTATCTCTGACAATTGTCAGGCGGAAATATTCGGGTTCATCTCAGTAAGAATGTACTATTCAATTGTATATCTTCATATATGACCATAAAGTATAATATTTTGTGGCAGATTTATATGACTTGAAATTTTTCTTAGCACTTCGCGAGATTCATTATCGCTCCATTTCTTTTTTTTCAGTATTGGTACCCCATTGAAAACTAGAAATTAAAAATACGCCCAATTTAAAGAAATAAGTCCAACTATATTAGCAATTATGACAGAACGTGTTCAACATGCGACTTCGCGTCAGCACTCACGGTGAAACCTTTGCACAAAATGATAGAGACTTGTTCACGGACATCGTCAACATTGATATTTCCAACCCCCGTATAATCCTGTCCTTTTTATAGAGGCGGCACGCAATATATGCAAGTAATCATGCTGTTGAGCGAATTCATTCATTAACTGTGTAAAATTCTCGCGCCTGACGGTGCTAAGAGTTGTCATGACATTATTGTTTTTGATTTTGATGCGTAGCAAAAAAAGTCTTGTTTTCACCGTTACCTCATCCTGTTCACTCCTATCGGACGACTAAAAAAGGCCATCACTATTCAAGTAGTCAGCGGAATGGTTCGCATATCGNNTGTGAACANGGAATGGCAGCGACAGATTTTGTAGCTTCGTTCCGCTTCGCTGCGGCTTCATACAGACTTGTTTTGCGGCAGCGACAGTANGATCTCTGGTAATCCAATAGTTATCTTCCAGAGCGAACAATTTACTGAATCTGGTCTTGATCGTAAGTTCCTGTCACACTGACTCCGAAAATGTAAATGAAAATATAATGAGGCACTGAACCACTCAGAATTCACCCTCCAAGTCTGAATTATCGGCATTGTCCGAACAATCGAAGAAACAATCATTTGTTCTGAACAATGCAGATTTCAAATGTTGAGGGTGATTTTTCATCCAAGTACGGAGCCTGACCATATTTTGATTTATATTTTCGGAATCAGTGCGACAGTGGCTTTCGATCAAGACCAGACTCCGTGAATTCTGCGCTCTGGAAGACAACTTTNGGATTGCCAGAAATCCTACAGTAGCTGCCGCAAAATAAGTCCGAATAAAGCCTCAGCGAAGCGGAACGAAGTTGGAAAATCGGTCGTTGCCGTTCCATGTTTACATTCGATAGTTCGAACATCTCGGACATCCCTTACTATAGGCTGGACGGCTGGATNGAGCAGAATTGAATAGCATGGCAATGGTAACCAATAAGAATCACTTTATGANGTCGTAATGCCCCCGATCTAGAAATTAGAGCGTCACAATCGTGTTCCGCTCCACTGCCATGACCCGTAACAAAAATCNACGGNTGTATGATATGTTGATTTCGACTGTCCAATAACACATTTGCACGCGCCGCTATAACAGAATTACGACTGGACACAGGAAATAACATGTCACCCTCCATCTTNGTACAGATGGCAGTCTTCCGGATATCCTTCAAGAAGCTACAGTCCAATTAGTAGATCGAGATGTCTGCGAGGNTTGGTATGGCTCAGCAAGCATCACCGTTGTTAACAACACAATTTGTGCCGGGTATATNCATGACNANGTAGATAATAATAATATGTTACTTGACTTGANGGCCGTACTTTTCAGTCACGAGGAAGGAGGNCAAGATACTTGTGGTGGCGATAGCGGNGGGCCGTTGGTNTGTAAGAACGCTTTCCGTACATTTATACTGATGGGAGTTACCAGTTACGGCGCTGAAGACTGTGGGTCAGAGAAGAAACCAGGAATTTACACAAGCGTGCCAAAATACTTGGACTGGATATACGAAACTATGGAAGGTCCACCTCCAAGTAAGGGAACATTTTGTAATTAAGAACTTGACTCTACCGCTTTAATATAGCCTAGTGTGACGGCCGTATACGACAGCTTATATATAAGACACGAGAATAATGACATTTCTGTAGTTCAATAGGTATGATACGGNGGGGCCAAAAATGCAGCGCCAGTCATGGTGCATGTAACGTGATACATAATCAGACGTGGTCAGTAACTACGNGCCTCTTTTTCTAGTTCGAGATCACTGTCATGGGGGAGATTTCGGAAAACAGGTTTATGCAGACCCTGTATGACGGTAAATCATTACGAAGTTACGAACTAGTTAATAATCATTACTGACTATAAATGCAATGCGAAAGACCAAGTAATTTATCCTCTTATTTNAAATACAATGGTGTAGCCTTGTAGCACCTACAAAATGAATGCGTTTAGCTTGGCAGTTTACAGTACTATGCTCAAACCATCCCTTTCAATATTTCNAATTATGAAATAACTAACTCAGCGCCGCAAAACTTCCGTTTCAANAATGTNTATCTANTTATTGTTAATAAAGTGAGNTTTGAATGACACCTTTCTTCGTACCNCGCTTTGTGCGCCTTGGACTATAATATTTTCCTTTATATTTGCATTCTATGGTATNAAAAATTATTTTNTATAAAGGNCATTAATTATTTTGCAGCCCATTGAAATATGTTTAATCGTAGTAATGACAATTNATGTTGTGATATCGCGACTGTATAACGTTTCAGAAATACCACGTTGGGGTTCGTGGTCCGAATGTTCTGCCTCATGCGGGGTCGGGATCAGAAGAAGAAGATGCTTTTACAGCGGGAAGCAAGTGGCGTTGAAAACATGTGGTGATGGTCCGTCGAAACGCGATTGCTCTTTGAGAAGATGTCCAGGTACACAGGCCTCTATGATATTCTACAATTCACAGCACGNTCTAGCACTGTGTCAAGCTACCTTTTGTAAAACCCGTATATTTTCTGCCCAGTGTCAGCCTGTAAAGACAGAAGAAGAGATTGTGCCCTTGTCAAATACTACCACAAACTATGCGATACAGCTTGGAAGTTATGCATGCGAACATGCGGNAAATGCTCAAGTATGGAATGATCGTAGATTCTCAATACTGAGATTATANAAGCTCCGCGTTACCATGGATACCATTATGCCTTCGAAGTTTATAGAAGTGACCGCTACACATAGAATCTATCGTCGCATAAAATATTANAGCACATTGAATACATCATAGTCGCTAATGCGCGTAACAGACTTTAAAAACCATGGAAAATTTTCAGCTTTTACGAATTGAATCGGAATTCGCAAAAACTTGGACATCGAATGAAACNAAGTTCATATCAAAAATATTTCANTCTCATATGCATGATAATAGTAAATGTATATACAGCTAGCTTGGCTCGTTTCGCACCATACAGTNCTCCTGTGTAGCGTTTTGAGGAANACAAATTAGATTCGAATTAAAATTAGAGCATATAAATATTTCCAAATTAGATTACCGACATTTCGCTCTAATTAGTCTGCAACTAGAATTATCTAGTTGTCCAAGTTTGACCCATAAAGCACTGAGCTGTTTGNCCAGGAATATTTTATGAAAANATGNTATAGGCCTATAACGTTTTAAAATAATTCTCTTTAGAAATGACCTAAAAGAAAGATGACGAATCAAAACGCATCGTGNCGCAGCCNNTTCTCGAAATGGCAACGAAATCGGGCAGAATGATTTCAAACTGTTTTTCGGTTTATGTATTGTCGAAGATAATAAATTTATTTACGAGACCGTGTATTTCTTTGGAGATCTATGTGTTTGGCGTATTACAAGACGTGAATGGAAAANGTGGCCACACCGCAGATGATGCGCGAATNGCTTGCATGGATCAGTATGAAGTANCTTTACACANAGTTCTCGGGCATCATTGCATNAGAAAGGTNAAGATAGAGAGAGAAAGCGCATATATTCCGGCGACCGCATNAACTTTACCACATTACTCATGCTGCTATTGAATCATCGAGTAAGCTAAGGCGGGGCATAAAAAATTCACGTATTCTTATCCAAATTGNGTATAGGTGGGTTGCATATAAAACAAAAATNAATTCAAAACAAACATATGGCCTTTTTTCANTTTCATGTGGATAACATCGTTGATNATATTGTTTGTAATGGTTTGCTGCTATAGCGGTTTAACACAATCCACGTAACNAGGGTTGTATTTAAAACTTGCAGTGAAAACCATGATCCATGATTGGGATTGTAAATTGAAAATATAGGGTAAATATGGCAGCTTTGACGAAAAAGGTTTCCGATCCACGTCTTAAACGGATCATAAAATCTNTAACCAGGACTACATCGTTATGCAGCATTTTTACGGTCGGCGGTCATCCTCATCAAAACATTAATTCCGTAGAAATGATCTATACGTGCTATCACTGTTGAACCAACGATGACTTTGAAAATTCCATTCATTCAATATATAGTCTACGTCGACTATACCGGGTGCAAATCGTCCGTAGATTCCTACTGTATGTTTTCCGAAAGTATTTACACAATTATAGCATAATTATACAACTTTTAAAATTTCTGCTAAATGCAACTCAAAATGTAGGTGTTCATGATTCNAGTTTGTTCTAAACCGGTGTTTCATGCAACACTATATGGGTCCAGGGTTCCCTGGAGGTCAAGGCACAANCTCCAGCCATACAGATATGATTGGTGATGACTAGGGCTATTTAAAGTTATTAAAGTCATATTTTGTTCAATGCATCAGTAAGTCNTGAAATCAATTTTAATGCAAAAACCGTATCCCTATGAGGTATATTAAGAAAGTTATGAAGTCATATATAGAGTCATNTTTTGCTGGTAANGTCATAATTCAGCTTTTGAAGTTATATAGCCATATTTTTGAGTTATAAAGTCATATCGTTGTATACTTTAAATAACAAATATCTATTTAAGCGATGCAGCAATTAAGCACTAAGAAAGTAAGCCAGTTACTCGTTGGGGTAGCTGGTTAAATACTGCNCAATATTATGCCNAGAGACTTCGACATGAGGAAGAAATAGCCAATGTATGCGAAGGTTAAAGGGTTATTGTAAAGAGCTTCAAAAATTCAGTCAACGATTCNAAGTTGACNAGCANGTTGACAGAAATATGTCTCCACTACAATNATATTTCAAACTTAATAATAAAAATGGAAAGTTGTACGTAGGCCTACACCATCAAAGTGGCCCATGCTGATCTAAATGCCCTTGATTTCGGAAAAGATCCGCTTGAGCTCAAACGTTGCATTAAGAAGCGATTGGACAAAAATGATGTGAAACAAATTATGGAGCTACAAAGACAAGACATTTCACCAACGCTTTATGCAAAACTGCAGAAGTGTCAAAGGTCAAACCACAACAGCTTCCTTGGAGCGCTCATGTTCCTTACTAANGTCATTTTACGTCCCAATCGTAACTAAAGAAGACTCTAACATTCCACCCAACATGAAACTGTACTACAACAGTGGTTTAAAATAAAAATGGATGTGTATTACTGTTATNTTGCGTATGTTTTACTCTGTAGTTCCGTGAATGACGTTGTTCTCATGTAAAAATACACGATATTCACATAAAGTCATATAAAGTCCTATTTTNCGAAAATTAAGTCATATAAAAGGGCCCTATAGNGATGACACGNNCCCGCCTTGGACATCATTGGTTACATGTACTTTAGGCCATATCAGCGACCGGAATGTGATTGCTGTGGGGTTAAGTCGTGTGCAGTGGCGTGCGCCGCAGGTGAGATTGGGGTTCGGAATAGAAACCCCGTCNTTCTAAAATACCGATACTATCTCCCACATTTACTAGATCCTTTGCAATTAGGCAATTTGTAGCTCACTGTTGCGTTTCGAACGAACAGTACGATGACACTTTCCAAGGTGAAGCCTCGCATATTTGCACTGCTATCTGAAATGAATCGGCAGAATTCAGTATGTTCAATGTTCATAGGCCNCATTGTAATCACCCGACTGCCGTGTTGTGGTTTCGCTCTGGTTACCACCGCCCACNGAACAAATCGGTGACATTGACATCCAATTTTGAGAATGCAAAAAAGTGCATACTGAGTTGAGAGTTTTATGGAAATTGAACGGAAAAGTAGAAGAAGCGCAAATTGCAAAGACGTTATATGCAGTGTAGATGGANAATGTATAAGTCCGAATCAAGAGGTCCCCGNAATCCAGAGGANCCGAAATCGTGATTTATAATAATAAACCGAATTCCAACGTCCGCGGTTACCGCTGAATCTCTTGTATTCCTCACAGCACTTCCACAAGGCGAACGCCAGATGACGGCTAAAACAAAGGGANCATGGAACATGCCAACTTACATCGTANCACTGTTTAGCGGTTCATAACTATATCCCACCGTCCAATCATCGTATTTTGACCATCGTTCGCGAATAAAGGTGTCGGTACTTGCTACAAATAAACCCCTATGATGATCAATGATACAATGTAATATCTAATATCTATTATCTTTATATGCTTGATAATAAAGTATTCACGTGAAAAGTAGGAGCATGGGGTAACCTTTTTGGAATCAGTCGACTGGTGCGGCNCNCGAGCGATTTGAAAGTTTGAATCCGGCCAGCGGCTTAATTTGAGTCTGACACCCCTGGTTTAAGGCATATCNTATCAACGAACTTTGGTATTTTTCCCCACTGTGGGAGCTTTGAAATCTCGTGCCGCGTACACTCTTAGCAAAAAATCTGTGTATTCACAATTAACACCCTTGTACCATCCGTGATAAACGGGTGTGTATNTATATAGATCCATGGNATGCGATACNAGAACATACCTCAGACTGGTTGCATTTAAAACAAACGGNGTTTTAAAAAAGGCCTTTTAAAATAATGTGTTTTTTCTAAGTTGTAAAATTATGCCATAATTGTGTAAATACTTTACAAAAAACATGTTGTATGAGNCTACGNACAATTACCACCCGATGTATATCGATCGATATGGGATTTCGGCGAAGTTAGCGATTGANCTGCGGTNGTGTCACNGGGCGNTATATCACGTGTAAACAAATTGAATGCCATTTTTCATTAACTCNCAGGTCTGCTTACTTCTATGATGATTCATAAGCTAAACATTCTACTTTGTATCGAATTACTCAGATGCACGATTTTCCCAGCCTGTGGTAAGCACGCGCTATCGCGAAAGGTAACGACAATTTTCCAAATAAAATAGGAAAAAGTCAATGTCACTTCCAAAATTTCCAAAGTTTCGATAAGTCGAATNTAATAAACCGAAACTATAACCGGGGTACGTGAAAATAANAGAGAATAACTGATGTTATGNACTGTAAATTCATGNGTTTAAAATAAGTGTGTTTATCGCATTTCGCCATAAAGTGAGATTGTTAATTGGTAAACAGCGCTTTCAGACCAAACTGTGCTTTCGCGCCCTTTCGATTATGTGAAAACGNNCNTAATGCACCAATCCATGTGGTGATACACCAAGGGTTGCATTTAAAACAAATGGTTGTTTAAANCACTTTGTTTNAGTTTTTTTTNAAAAGTTCTTTTTAAAAAAAAAACTATTTTTTTTTTCAAGTTGTATAATTATGCCCTAATTGTGTAAATACTTTCCAAGAAACATGTTGTATGAGCCTACGGACNATTACCCCCCGATAGCCGACGAATACGATATGGGATGGTTGGAACCCTCAAAATAGTCGGTTCAACGGCTATAGTATACGTANATATTTCGTCAAAGGAGTTATATTTACCCTATATTTTNAATTGTCAATGGCTATCCCCTNTGNCGTCACAATTTAANATNCATGAGGTCAGTGCTTAAAAACAANATGTTTTAAACAAGGACCTTTTCGCCNAGAGCGTAAACGGTATAAGGTGCTGCTATACGGTGTTGCTGGCGTTGTNTTTAAAGCAAAAATGATTNATAACAATAAGTATGATGATAAGTTCCTCAGGTATCAGCCTTGTCTTAAAGTTTATTCAGATCTGTTCCTTAATAATTTCATCGTTTCAAAACACCACAAGATAGCNATACAATGAAAAGACAAGATTGAGTAGAAACGGCTTGGTGTTGTTTTTTTGATGAAACATCAATAGTATAGTATCGNATTTGTATTGATAAAAGAATACGCATACACTGAATTGCCGAGTAANTACGTTTTCACATTCGTGGTCAGTCAAACTTGATAAAAGCAATTGCATTTTCTCACAATTTCTGCAAATCATCTGGTAATGGGCAGGGCTGCGCACGGTGATTTGGGTACTCTGATGTGGCTTGAGTGTTAATTTTAATGATCATGGTCGAATAGTGAGAGATGATTATTTCGCTTCCCATGNCATGCCGCCCTATTTCTTGTCGCTTCCTTTTTCTATACTATCTTCTTTACTTTCATTCAGTGTGCATGCCTCCTGTTTACATCGCCTAGGCCAAGGTGGGTGTCCGATTCCATAGACAACTCCTAGTCGCTTCGACATCTTCCTTTCTTTTCATTGTATCGCATTTTTTGTGATGTATTGAACTGATAAAATTGCTAATAAACCAATGATGATGATGATACTGAAATTATACGCTCCTTGACACCAAGAGTTAAGTTACAAACGAGAATTATAACTTCGAGACTATTTGCCACTGTCGGAGGTTGTAAACCTCGATTGGTCGTATCACAGCCTACGAAACATGTAGTACAAAGCTATACGTATATGTTAGTGGAAATGATACGTCTGTGAAGTCGTAACCGACCCACAGCATTTTCACAATGACAAAGGAATTAGGCGTGATCGACAAAATGCCAAATACTCTTTAGTGCAGTGGTCCTCAGCCGCTGGTCCGTGGCAAGTTTCCTGCCTGTCCACGATATACATCAGAATTTTATATCTCAATTCGAAAATGTGGTAAGAGATTAGAGAAATAAAACTTCAAATTTTAATTGAGTGATGGGTTTGGAAGGAATATATCTGCATTATGTCGTAGTAGAGATTTCATGGTTTACTTTTCAAACTGATTTGATAACGAGTGATGCTGGGCTACTCGACTCGAGGCCTAATACGCGATTCAGAATCGAATCACTCGGACACTCGGATCTTCCCAGCCATCGAAATGGGGCGACAAAAACGCATNGATCGCCTCAGATATGTCGCCCTAATATGCCTTCGAACATATACTCACAATTATGATTCCTAATTAGTTCTTTGGCCAACTTAGCCCACCCACGGGTGCAGGTAGCCGATTCGTTCATAATGAAATGTACAAGCAATAAGTGAATCGTTAATTTTACAAATGAAATCGTTGTCTTGCAAGCATTCGCGCATAAATCAATACGAGAAGTTTGACGCAATGCGTATAATATCGCATTTTCCAATTTATCCCGAAACACAGTCNATCGATAGAGCATATAAAGGAACTCTATAGCACACCAGTCATGAATACGTATCTTTCTGGACTATAGGAAAATTATGTACGAAAATTCCCGAAATTTCAAACACGCACAGGCATCGACGGCATGTTTTCACATTTTGTATTTGTTCTGAAGCAACTAACTTGCTGGAGGGTCGGATTTAACCCGGAAAGCCCCGATATATCCAACTTATTGAGAATATATCAAATCGAATCGGGTTTCCGTTTTGTTCAACAAATGTCATTCGATTACGCATTGGAAATATACGGCATCTAATATTTGCTGTTGGCATATGGACAACNGCAATGAAGTNATGGGGGATTCTTAAAATTCATTTCTCTTTAAAATTAAACATGTGTCTGAGCAGCTCGAATAGAAATCTAGTATATCTTGGGCCGGTTGATGACACTCTCAATCTCAAGGTAATTTTGCAATAATAGCAGTACTACTTCTGTTACTGCCTTCGATTTAACTGCGAGCCCGAGTTCTGCCACTGACGGTTTTTGTATGGTGTCGGTGCTGCAATGCTAGCTATCACCTCTGATATACATATACCGATTTACGGAAATACATTACAGGTATACGTTGAGGGTAGCTATTGTGACTGCAGCCAATACAGACCTTCGATGTTCTAGTTCTGGTGGATCTTAATTGTTGGTAACAGGTCCTGCTGAAAACGGCGACAAAATGCGATGTATTTATCCGTTGATAGTTTTGATAGTTTCCTAGTTTCAATGCAAATCCTTTCATATGGTTGAAATATAAATGTCCCAAATCACTGGATTAATCGAACACAGGAATTGAAATCATGCAGAATACTCGCGGTTAATCGTGGTAATTAGGATACTATAGGGTACTTGTTCAGTAACTGTCCCCTGACTTCTACATTCCCGAGTCATCTGCATAGCGTTACGTGTAGGGTTGCATTTAAAACAAATAGCATTTTAAAAACCTTCGTTTAAAACACGCCTCAAACAGTGTATTAAAAATGCCGTTGAAAAAAGTCAATAGTTGTATATTATGCCATAATTGTCTAAATATTTTCGAAAAAACATGTAGTATAAGCCTACGGACGATAGCACCCGACATAGTCGAAGCATTCGATATGGAATGGTTGGAGCCCTCGAAATTGTCGTCGGTTCAACATAGTTATAGCACGTATTTATAAAACATCGGTGCGGTATGGATGTTCTGATGATGATGATCGCCGATCGTAAAAATGCTGCATAGCGATGTAGACCAGGTCGAAGATATTTTTTACCCGTCTAAGACAGGGGCCGGAAGCNGTTTCCGTCCATAGGNTGTTTTGAATTGATTTTTGTTTTAAACGCAAATCTAGTTACGCGGATTGTGAAAAGTCGCTATCAGCAAACCTTTGCAAACAATATAATCAACGATGCCATCCAGATAAATTCGAAATATAGTACGGCATATCTTTATTAATGTAAATGTTCGCATTGGTATGCTAGTACAGTTGACCAGCTATTGCGACAGTGTATTCACGGGAATTTTTTCTTATAGTTTTCCGCCGAATATGAGAAATGTTTCGTATCCATCTGTCGACCATTTTACCAGTAAACAAGTCGTGTTTCGGTTACAAAACACCGAATTGTCCAGGAGCAAACAATATTGAAAGAGCGCGTCATTTTCTTGACATCTGAGGAACGTGCCCCAGGGCAGTAAAAGATATGGCACCGCCAAGTTACAGGGACGGTTGGCCAATTTTGATTGAGAGATTGCGGTGCTTTTCCTATTCTTGAGGGGCAAACAGTATAAATATGCGATGCCTATCGTAAGCGTCAGTAGGTATACCAATTTGATCACCTCTACATGTACATTGTACAAGTACACCTGGTATAAGCATACGATATACTCATTTGTTAGTATGCGTTGAGCTGCATTTTGCTTTTTATTACATATTGAAAAATACTTATGTAATGTATATGCCTATCGCATGATTGGTCGTGTGTATGTGTATATTGGGCGTCTATAATAGCTGTATATTTTTTCGAATATATGTACACAGACAAAATAGATATAGTAAATATATACGAAACATGATGACTTTCACTCAATTGACAAAAATCCTCGTGCTTGCTTTAATCGGATGCTCTTCCATTGGTAAGTGTGAACTGTTTTTCAAATTATAAATTGAATTCTACTTAGAAGTTGTTCTGCCAATTCTGCAGGGAAACAGTGCGCAAATTGTAGTCTATAGATAGTTTTGAATGAAAAGATGATGTACGGGATAGTATATTTATGTTTGTTGCTCGGATAGTCGTTTCATTGCGCATCTATAAATTCAATGNCCTTACGTTTTCAATGCAGCGAATGGAAAAGAGTACGTCGGGTTCGTCGTAGATGATACAGGTTCAATGGAAAACGAGATAGGGGGAGTCAGAAATTGGATTTCACAATGCGTAAGCGGTCTCGGAAGGTGTGGCGACGATCCAAATGTCGTACGGGAGTGGCTTTCCATCTCTTTCAACGATCCAAGTAAGCATATGGGTTTGGTTCATAGAGAAGAAAACACGCAGTAATCGCAACACGAAATTGTAAACGATTGTGGCTTTCTTTAGCAATAGATATTGATTACAAACGGTATAGAGACGAATGGAAATTGGTCACACTGCGAATACAATTTACTATCCTTGCCCAATGCCGAATTNGTTGAAACAGCTCCACGTTTTCTTACGCAGCTATCGGAGACCTCACAGGACCTACTGGTGATAGTAATTTGATAACTCAAGCAGTCAACGGGTATTTTGTGCCAGGAAGTGGCGGCGATTGTCCGGAGCAGGCAATGAAAGGCTTGCAAGTAAGTTGGGAGAGGCTCCGTCTTTGTGCGTGCAATGTTATTCCTGTAGTTGAAATCTTATGTGAATGGTTTGATGTGTACGCTACAAACAAGTGCTGAAAACTGCCTTGTTGAGAACCAAGTTCGACAGTCATAGCGAATGATTCAAATTCAGAAACTCGCAGAAGTTATCCCCACTGCCAATGACGGGTGCAAGATCTATTTCTTCTCGGACGCAACTCCGAAGAATCCGGGACTGCTGGCGGCTGTATTCAAAATTCTCAAGGATAGAGGTGACAAAATTGTCGATAGCTATATAGTTTTGTATACAATATCCTAATAGTTTATATTTTATCGCAGACTGTGACTACGAACCGATTTTGACGGGATGCTGTGGGCCGTGCCCGTCTTACTGTACCTCTCCAGATCCAGAATACTGCATAAATCAGCTAAAGGAATCCTTCGGATCAGGTATAGGCATATCGAGCTATTATCATTCCTTGTAATACCTACTCCGTGGCATTATACTATTTTGCTTAAAAGAAACTATACTCTGGGTTTAGAAGCCCATCTTACCATACTGAAAAATACAATTCGCACATTCTATCATTTCACAGAGGATGCCATACCGCCGCTCTATCGTCTAGCGGCAAGAACCGCTTCCCCTGTACACGTCGTCACAAAGCCAACCAGCGCGGCAGACATGGTGACGACACTTAGGAGAGAAGTCTCGTTCGGTAAGAATGAAGTTAACTGGTGCATGTATGTATAACAATATTATTCGCCGCACGCTGTAACAATTNCTGTCAGGTGTAGCGGGTCATATCCACNAGGATTGGTAAATTTACCTCTTCATCTCCCATTGGAATGAGTGTGAAAGCAAAATTTGGTACCAGAAATATAGCGGAAGGCCATANTTGCAGGCTACGACTGAGTCTACGGGGTAAATCTGCTGAATACACCTATTCACCGTCCAAGCATTTGCATTGTGCGCACGCTCGCACGGTCGCTCGTACTCCTTCAAAATGCATGTGTTAACATAGGCTATCATGTTCAAACAGTTCTTAATTTGATTCCATTTTGATGAAAGTGAATATATAAGGCGTAATGAAAGTAGGTTACTATGCGTGCCTTGTAGGTGGTGAATTCGTTCCATAATGTACGTACATGCGTTGTACACCAAACGATTCGAATGGGGAGGCGAGTGGCGCAGTTGGTTAAACACTGCAGCCACGACACCGATGGTTAGTGGTTCGAGACTCAGCTGTGCCATGTTTCCATGTGTCGGAGGTTTATCTGGGCTTCTCATCGCCGAGCCCGCTGTAAATACAGCGCATTGAAAAGCTCAAAGGAAGAGAGAGCCGANCTCTTAAAAGATGGCAACAAATGTCTCAAGACTAGTGTACTGAAAATGTGTATGTGTATGTGTATGAAATTTACTCTGCGGGCGCATATAACCAAGTTGTTCTAAGCGCCAATTATGAGTGTCAATAAAACAAACAAACAAACAAATGGATCGAATAATATCGCCAACTCTGTGTATCTTTGCATTTTTCGTGACAGTAACGCTATTCGAAATCTGCNCTGCTAAAAACGTCAATATCAGCAGCCTACCCAGAGACCCTATTGAGCATATCATAACGTGTTACCGCGTTAATCGTAACCCCTTGAAAGATTGACTACCTCCGCTTTTTATTTCAGGAATAGCCAGATGGGGACCTTGGTCCAGCTGCTCAGTTACATGCGGTAACGGTGTAAACACGAGAAGCTGCTACCACCGAGGAAAAGTAGTCGACACAAAAAGATGTGGCGACGGCCCGTCCAAGAAAGATTGCGCCATGCCCGCGTGTCCTGGTAAGAAGCCTTGTCACTCGGTAAAATACAGTGGATTTGTCTTAATTTAATTATGTTCATCTCGACAGTGTGTAAAGATGAAAGAGACGACTGCCTTGTTGTCAAATTGTTTCACCAGCTATGCGGCAAGGTGGACGGTAAATGCAGGAAGACTTGCGACCAATGTTAAAAGTAAGAGCAGATTNTCCGTGTATTTATAGGTTACGCTGTGAATCGGGTACATCTGATATTTCAATAATGGTTGTAGTTCCTATTTATCAGGTCACAAATAACACTTTACCCAAAATATCGTTGTACACCTCTATCAGTGTCAAGCAAAACCCCAAAGGAGTATTTCGACATAGTTATCAAGTAGCCTTCTCTGTGATATTGTTCTACATTGGATAAAACACATGATTGTAGCTCCATTTGCAGTTTACTGGATGGATTTGTCACGAAATTAACGATTACTTTTTCATTTAGACGTGATATACAAGTGGAGAACACACAGTGATTACAGCACGACTGGCTGACGATGAATAGCATCATCGCAAGCTGAACTATATATATACTCATTATCAATGTGCAATGCAATAAAATGTCAAGTATAACACTTTTGAGTGTTGTAAATATTGCGTAATATGATATCATACCAGTTTAGATTGAATTATTCGCGTGTTGTAAAGCGTAGACTAACATAGTTGGGGGAGATACGGTGAGAAGCAGGCCTCAATAGCATAAGATTCCACTCGCCGGTGATATATCATAGATGAACAGCAAATCGCTTCAGATGAGTCTCCATATTGCCGAAGACTCTATAGCACAGTGGTTCTCAGACTGTGGTACGCATGCCACTAGTGGTACACGAAAGCTTTGTACGTGGTACGCGAAAAATTCCTGGTTTTNAATTGCATTTACTGAACACTTTGCTGTTCTTTGCATAGCTAAAATCACTGTAAATATACCCGATGTAGGAGTTTCTTGAGCTGTACAAGTGTACATCAATTTCACAACAAAGAAACCCAACCAAAGGCAGATGGACTAGGTAGTAGGGATGGTGTGAACGCGAGATTCACGTTTACGTTCCGTGTGTGAACCTCAGAGATTTGGAATCTCGCGTTCGCAAACGAACCTTGATAGGTTCTGCACTGTAAACCTTTTAAATATATTACACTTTAAACGTCATTATCATTTGAAATTCTTTCCATTTAAAAATCGGACCACTCTGTGCATGGTGCAGCGTGAAATATATTGANCACTAAAGGAGCATGCACCCTGTGTGGCGAGATAGCGTAGGAGTGTGATATACAGCTGCAACACCAATGGGTTGCGGGTTCGAGTCCGACCGGGAGACTCCAGAATTCCAACCAAAGTGTTGGAGGTTTATCTAGACTCCTCCTCGCCATGTCATCCGTGTAAGCGGTGTCTTATAAAAAGCCTAGAAGTGGGCCGTGCTACGAGTCGACGAACACATAAACAAAAATAATACCGGCATGGTGTAAAATGAAAAATGTATAGTCGAAACACCATGAATATCAAACAAACAAGCACGCATCCTGCCCTTTTCAAAACTTTTATTTTCCTTGTAAGCAAAGTTTTCTCAAAATATTCACTATTCTGTTTGTGAATATGTAGTGGCTCCCTGCTATGAGCTTGGCCCGCAATAACAATCGTTATCAATGATTGACATCCCAAAGGGCCGAGAAGGGTGGTGCACCTACCTCCGAATTATATCGCGGTCATAAATCCGACACGTCTTTGTCTATACGTGCATACCTCCAACGTACCGTTCCTGCGTTCCCTTCCGATACGTTCCGTTCATACGTTCTGTTCCTACGTTCTATATGGAAACGATAAGTAAACAGGGACTTTTTGTGACTTTAATTGCTACGGCACACTTAGCTACATTGGCTTTATTTTGAATCTGGACTACTCGTATGACGTAGGCTACCTATGCTACGTAATTGCGGCACATAAATAAACATACTTCATAGTAAACGAATGTCCGCTTCAGTTTACGACCTATGATTTTAGTCCACAAATTAACATTCTAAAGTAGGTTTTTGCACTTAAATCCCGGTAACTTTTCGCGGGACGCTCAAAACCGCGTTTCGGGCNGCAATTTGCCCAGGTCTGCTCTAGGGTGTGCAATGCATCCGATTGAAGAGCCCCGGCTTATAGGCCATCAAGTGTCTCATTAAAAAGACAACTATTTCTCCTCGTTTTGATTTCAACTAAACTGCACTTAAACCCTTCTCGGCCAAATAAGTTGTTGGTTATTTTTTCAAGAACGTATACTAGTGCTTGGATGACCAGGTCTTTGTAAGAACCATCCAGAACACATATCCAAAATACAGCGTAGCTTATGTTCACCGAGAGGAAAATGCTTGATGGCAGAAATCCATTTTAAGGTATAACACGAAGATTCCGGACGCCCCAGTTCGTCAATAGGTTGAAAAACCCACATGTTTGTGCTGAGGCTTCTGCAAAATGGTTTGGAAAATAATCTCCCAAACTAATAAGGACAGTAGGCACATTAGAGGTCGCTACCTTATGATACGTTGCTACAATTTGTGTTCTGTGTTTTTTAAACTTCNCATTTTCTCTCTCGCAAGAAATTGAGAAGAGTAAAGAAAGTCACGATACCTTGTGTTCGAAATACAAGCAATTTCTGCTGAGTGAATACTAGTCAGCCTTCACTATTTACCGGACCACGACCTGACATATCGATCTCGCCTTCCGTCACTTGCCACTTTATATTAGCTTCTTTTACTTTCATTCAGTGTGCATGCCTCCTATTTACAT
>ATSW01116200.1:0-12048 GCA_000444245.1 Botryllus schlosseri
TTACTTTACAGCTATATTAAGGTAATATTACATATCAAAATGTAAAATGATAAGCTACGCGCAGTAATTGGCTGCGACCGGTAATTCGTGGTAAAATTTACAGAGATTTCCCAGTAAATCTACCAGATTTTTTACAGTGTAGAATTCTAAACATAGTTGCCAGGTGGCCTGGCTCTACCCACGACTCCCGGATTTTCGATAACAGTTCAATCAAGGATGACTTGGAGAGTGGATCACTCGATGGTGTTCTTCTGGGTGATAACGGCTATGCCTGCTTGCCCTATCTGATGACACCATTGATGAATCCCACAACCCGCCAGGAAAAGCGCTAAAACAAGATGCACATAGCGACACGATCCCGTGTGGAGCACTGCTTCGGAGTGCTAAAGCGCAGATTCCTGGCTCTCAGCATTCCATTGCGAACTAGGCTGGATAATTCATTGACCATAATCATCGCCATTGCTTGCCTCCATAATGCGGCCATAAGCAGGAACCAATCACTGGAAGACAATTATGATATTGAAATTCCGGAAATACGTTCCAACGCTAGCGATACAGCTTCAGGGAGGGCAGTGAGGGAGGGCTTGATTGCTCAAATGTAAGCCGTGCCCAGCGTATCAATCGAGTTCTTGATCTACATATTCCTTATTTTATTCAGTTATTTTGCTTACTGGTTTCAACTAATAAATCATAAATCAAGTTGTTGCAGAAAATTCGATTTAACTGCAACGTCAGGCAATTAGGCTATGGCCAGGTAGCAGGAGAACATGTACCTGAACAACCTACTAGCGTTTCAATGTAATTTCTTATGCACAGTTATTACAGAGTGCAACATTTATCTACTAGTTGAATGCAACTATGACCCACCTTCCTGTACACACGCTGTCCTAATTGTCGACAAAGCCAGTATGCACATTTTACACGCGAATGTCCTCGTCTTTTATGGAATCGCACCAACCCTAATTGAAAAATATGTTGGGCGTTAACATGAACTGAAGTCTTGTTTTGGAAAGTGCTCAGGAATACGGTTGATAACAAATTGTAGTGGTTGATGCGAGCAAACTGTCAGGTTCAATGCTATCTGCAGATATTGCAAACAACCAAACAGCTATATCACAAATGTTGTGCCATTGGCAACCTCTAAAACCAGCGGTACTTGAAATGGGGGGCGCAAAGTCACCAGAAAGGGGCCACGAAGCTGCGTTCAACTCAATTTTTCTTCAAAGCTCAGCGCGATTTACCTCAATTAATAGTATTGGTATGTGTACAGTTTCAACTTCATATTTGAGAATTCTCTCATCAACAGGGAACAGTCAAAACCTTCCATGCCATCAAACCATCCTTTGGGATTGCTATAGCATAGTGGTTTCATTATGTGATATGACGATAAGGCGGGCGTCAAGATTTTCACTATCATAAAGGGGGACGAGTCTTAAACAGTCCAAGAACCACTGCTCTAAGCTAACCATAATGAATCGAAATTGACGATATGTATAAAGTTAACGAGACATGTTCAGGAAAAGACGGTAGAAAATATACAAAGCCGTTATTACTGCAATCCTGAACACAATGGACCGAGGCAAAAGAAATAATCGGACCTACCTCGCGTCGAGTGGCCTCCGTTGCTCGCGCTTCGGTTACCCGAGATGCTCGCCGCACGACCGCCGTCGAGAAGAATGACACGTGCTGACGTGCGAGCAATTTCTGTTACGTTCTACGCGTTGATTCGAGCGTGACCTTATGATATATCATGAGTACTACCAGTTCTACCTCGGCACTTGATATCGTATTTACAATGATTACTCTCTTTTACTGCATCGATATTTCATCAAGAAACTAATAAGAACGATAATAACGTAGTGAGAATGCAGCTCCGATGAAATTGGCAGTTTTTCAAGATTTCTCCAATCTTTCCATCTTTAATTTTAGATACATAATTTTTAGACGTAGCTCCTCTCTTCGCAACTCACTCTCCTCTTCCATCCATCTACTCTCCCTCATTCTTAACTCCTTCATCCATTCCGCTTCCTTCAATTTCTCTCTCATATATCGCGCCTTGTTTTCTTCTAAATCATTACTACAACTGCTGTCGTCTAGATATTAAATGGTTCGAATGAGTTCATCTTGATTTCTACATATCCCGAGTATTGTCTCACCACGAACACTGTAACTCGAGCTCAGATTGAGCCTGGAGGTCCGCTCAATGTCTTGCTCGTTGTCGGATACGAAATTCATTACCACATCTAAAAATTGAAGAGCATTCGTACAGATATTAATATGTGAGATCAGGTTTCGTGACTCACAAGACTTTGCTCCATCGTCGTCAAACGGGTTGCCCAAATCGCGTATCTGTCCCGGGACGACAGCTATAAAGTAATCTTTTGTTTCAAGCAGCACTAGATATTAAAGACTTCAAGAACATACATGCCACTGCCTCACTAAGAGGATCCACATTTACTTCAATTGGTCCTCCACCAGTTTTTCTCTGCTCTCTTTTAAGTAATGCGGAATCAGTCTTAGAGCAGTCTCACATATTTAGCCATCTTTTCCGAAGACATTTGGCACTTCTCTGGCAGCTGATACCAGCAGCATTAAACTCTAAAGCCAGCAGCTCCCAAGCTCTTTCCTTTCCTGCGGCACAGACCTTATCGGTCTTTTTGTTTTCTATTATTGGAAACCCCTTCACCAGCTCCAGCAGAAGAGCCTTTTCTTTATGCTGGAAATTTGGTTCTCTTTTAATACCGGTACCTCTTTCCATTACGTTGGACGCCATTTCAATATACTATGTATCTACCTTTAAATTTTAGAAAGCTGTAGGTATTAAATTTGTGTAGAACAAATGTATAAAGCAGAATCCGTGCAACCAAACGCATCTAATAAATTAATTAAACGAAACGCGATACTACCATGTCAGACAGCAGGCTTTTTACCTCTAGTCGGCAGTACAGAAAATCGGACAACCAAAGGCGGGAATCGCTAGGTTACAAACTACGGTTCGCTGCTCGACCGTGAAAATTGACACTTAAGTCAGGTGGTGCCTTAACTTAAGTTTTAGTGCCGATCTGGACGCATTTGAGTTTGAGTATCCTTTTTGGCGTGAGTTGAGTTACGAAATCGTTGCTGAGTAGAGAATCGCTACTCAGCAGAGAAATTGGGCTCCACCCATAGTCATGCTCAATATTGATGGTTTTCGGCGTGTAGTAATTCCGCAGTCACTTCGCTCGCGAGCCTTATGATTGTTGCACGAAGGACATTGGGGTATCGCAAAAATGAAACAAATGGCTCGACGTTACATCGCATTGCCTTCTTTTAATCTCGACAGTGAAAATCCCGTAACTAGTTGCGACGCTTGCCGCAAAGTAATGAAAGCGCCTGATCGTCAATATCGCGCATGGCCTAAAACTTCCGAAAGCTTTGATCGAATTCACTTGGACTTCGCAGGTCCAATAAACAATAAAATGTTTCTTGTAATCGTCGATGCGCATTCGAAATATCCTTTCCTTGTAGTTATGAATGTCGGATTTACCACAACCATGTGTGTAGTCTAGTAAACGCTTTGGGGTAATTCTTCTCTATCGAAGGCTTGCCCGTAACAATCGTCACGGATGGTGGACCGCAATTCACATCGAATGAATTCGATACGTTTTGCTCTCATTTGGCAATCAGCCATATCGTATCACCGTCTCTTCACCCAGCCTCGAACGGGGAAGCGGACCGTTTCGTCCAGACTTTAAAAGCTGGAATGATAAAAAATTGCGACGGGGGAATAGATCTCGACTTCGCGCTCCAAACACGTCTCCGCACCCGGGCATAGACTTGAAAACGCCTGCTGAGATTCTACATGGTCGGCAGCCCCGTAATTTGTGCTCGCCTTTCGATAAATCGAAACCCGTTACGCCTGGACAATCAGTCACTCATTTCGAGATCGGTTCCTCGGTTTACGCTCGCAGTTACCGACGCGGACCGAAGTGGGTTGCTGGCGTGGTGACGGAAATACTGGGACCTGTTGTGTACGTAATAAAAACAGATCATGGGTATTGGAGAAGGCACAAAAACCAACTCCGACCACTCTTGAGTTCAGCTGGTATTGATACAGCCACACAGGAAGTTGCTCAGCCTCAACAGTCACAAGCTCAGCAACCATTGGTCAGAAATAGGGCACAACGTCCTGCAGCTAGTCCTGCTCGTACGTCTGGTAGACGTTATCCCGTTAGAATTAGGAATCAAACTGAATTCTATCGGCCAACGTGAATCACATTGTACCCTTCAACGTATAGGGGAGGACTGTAATGTTCGTGCATTTCCCGTTGGTATCGTTTATCTCTTATTTGTCTAGGATTAGTAATTACCATCAATCATTATTTCGTCGTGTGTCGTGCTTCGTATTTATACCCCTGTGTTCTGTTGTCTAGACGTCTTTCGTTTAACTGTGCTCTGGATCGTGTCGCTGCTGCCTTAAAGTTATTCTGTTGTATAATATACTGATTTCATATTGCAACCTCGTCGTATGAGTTATTGTTCAAACAAGATCAAGAACATAACAGAAGCGTCGGTCTAGATCAGGGGCAGGCAACTTCTCCGGTCGGCGGGCCGGATATGGGAAAATAAGGTACTTGGCGGGCCGGATTGCTGAATCGATACATTATTCGCCCATTTATCCACATGTATAAGGAATAAATCGTACTTATGAATGTATTGTAACGACATCAATGTCACTCGATTCTATGTGTTTTATGTTATATTTGTCATGTGAAGGAGCCACACACAATGTATAATGCGATAAGACACAATGCGATGTAATGAACATATGAGGATATCGAACGACGCAGTTACGATCCTTTAAGACTGACATCCACATCGGCCTAGAGCACCCGATGTGACTGTTCTTTTTCGGTGTTAATCATGTTTTTGAAGCTGCGGCCCTTTCTAGTTCTTTCCATTCCTTGTGAGTGCTTTCTTTCGTCGTGTCTTTTTTAGGGCTTTTTTATCGCATCGCCGTAAGAATGGCGACGGCGGCGGAAGAGGAGCCCAGATGAACCTCGTAGGCGCTTGTCGTTACCGATACGCTATCTCCCCCGCCACTTCAAACCCATTTTTCGCCGATAATGACGAAGACAATGCGGATTTGAGAATAGTATTGTCATACAGGCGCCGCCATGTCCGCTTCTATCTGATCAATCAAACACACGGTGCAATCCTTATAATTAGGATTTCATGGCGTTCGATAAACCCGGTACCCCAAATTTACCAAGATACAGCACCGTAACTGCCGTACCCCAAACCCCCCAATTGGTGGGGGGGCCGAGCTCGATGGGGGCCCAAAATTATATCGTGAATTAGCATAAATCATAGAGTATTTTTTGATAATTTATGCAATTTTTTCGCGCTGTGCGCGAATTCAAGTAGCCATTGATCTTTATTATTGGGTATTGGGCCATTACCGCGCCACGACCCACCAAGACATACAATCAAGTTGTAGGCCATATAACATGCGACTCCAAGAAGTGTGCCAGAACGATTGGCAGCGAGAAAAGCTTGGCCGAAAAGGTCTATGCCTTTATGCAGATCAAAGACTTCGCTATATATAAGGGTTGTCCATAATTTGGAAAATATCAAAAAAGATGCGTATCCATGCCTCATTCTGTAGATTATTGATAGAAAACATCAATGAACTTGCAATAAGCTCACGGGAAAGTCGTTAACATTTGTCTAAATACGTTTGAAAGTAGCTGCCGTAGAGTGGTTGTGTTAGCGACCATAGAACGGCGAGATGACTAGTAATAATGAAATCACGTCTCTTGATTAATTAATCAGCAATGCTTGAATGGTCACGACCACAGCGGCTTGCTGATTTTGTGCTTATACTAGTTCGAGAAGTTCNCTAACGGCAATGATTCTGTAAGCGCATTGTACGTTGGTGATTTAATAATAAAATGAGACATCTGGTCATTGAATNTTTTAGTGTTAAAACTAGGTACCGATAGCTTTAGTGCAACAATAGCCTATTGCAGGCATGACAGAGGTGAAACANCGAATGATTGTGAACTTATAGNAGTAAGTATAGATNCCAGAAATAGNCTACANATCTGATATGCTTGAGATTACACCAAGTGGTCCTGTNTTCTGGGTGCAGGTAAGGCATATTAGACNTCGCCGAACTGGTGCNGCATACCATGTGATATGGATTCTGGACACAATCCTNTATGCTCAGAAGATATGTGGGCCNACCAGGNAGCTTACATTGGATTTCTGAAGAAGAGTGTAACTACCACACCGCTTNAATACATCCTTTTTGTGTCCATGTCTGGTTTGATTCAAGCATTAGTAGTGATGCAGCCAGTAATGATCTAAGATGTATTAAGGACATGCTAAGCAATGCAAGCAACCTGTGTTTTTGCTGGTCCTACCAGCATAGTCTGTGTTTGTCTTTAGACCTCTTTTCGCGGCATCATTGAGGACTTTGACAGCACTTGCGGGTATGATTCATTATGCTGCAATAATCTGACAAGTGCCAAGCATAAATGACAGATTCATCCAGCCCTTACAGCATTCAAGACTTCAATTATACACCACGACAACAGCCTAATAAGATCAGACAAAGCAGTGTCAATGTCAAGCTTTATATTTGTATTCAATGATGGTACATCCCCTCTGAAAGTAGAAATTCGTTTGCCACTTGCATAAGCGCCTTTGCAATATTTTTCCGCTTGTTTTTGTGCTTTCCATCAATGAAATCAAGGCATACGGGCCATAGCGGCTACCTTCACAATAAGCCATCCAGTCATGTATTTAAAAATATTATGAAGCAGCTGTTCTTTGTTCATCATGTGTTTCGTTACTCAACATGTTCTGAATTAATCCTAAATACTTATTGGTGGACCAACCTACAATGCGCTTACAGAATCACCGCCGTTAGCCGACTCCTTGACCAGCTGATCAACAAGCCGCTAATGTCGTGATCATTGAAGCGTAGCAGATTAGCTAATCAAACGCCGTGATTTCGTGATTACTAGTCTGCTTGCCATTCTATGGTCGCTGACACGCCCACTCTACGGCAGCTACTTTCACATGCATTTAGACAAATGTTAACGACTTTCCCGTGAGCTTATTGCAGGTTCATTGATGTTTTTTTAACTTTGATCTATAGAATGAGACATGGATACGCATAAATTTTGAGATTTTCTAAATTATGGACAACCCTACTATATATACAAAATACATATAGGTTTAATTGTCCATAGGCGCCTAAATGACTGGCGCTGAATGTTCCTGTCTTTGCAATCTGAACCTCACAAGACAAATACCATCCCGCTGGGAAAAATTTTATGCCAGTGAAGAAATACCAATTTGAAATCGCGTGCTTCTCTTAGTTTAGAAGCCTACGTTTGGGCGGTTCTATATTTTTTGATATAGCAGACCGGAAGTCACGAAATAACATCATGTAACGAAGTCATATCAACGGTTCCGCCCGCCCGAAGATGTTTAATCATTATTTACGGGCCGTCCCGTTTTCAAGACACTTCACTCAGCTCTACCGGTAAATCTAATTACGTGAGTAGAGAGGACAATAAATTGATAGCATATTATATATGCAGTCGCCGATCTGATTGACCGATTTTACCATAAATTATCGGAAATTTTCGCGCTTCGCGCTGGCTCACAATACAGTACGGGTAATTTCGTGACATACGCGAACAACGTGATTGGGGGGGGGTCGTTTTATCACCCTATGGGATCCCAAGACCAACGTTTTTTGGGGCTTGACGAGGTGCTGTTTTGTTCCTGCCAACGGGTATACGCCCGAAGATGTTTAATTATCATTGAGTGGTCCTACCTTTTCAAACACACCTCACTCAGCTCTACCGGTAAATCTGATTACGTGATCAGAGAGAAGATAAAAATTGATAACAATGTATGCAATTGCCGATCATACTGACCAATGAAATCATGAATTCTGGAAATTGTTCGCGGCGCGCGCGCTCAGGCGACAAAACTGATTCACTAAAGAAACTCCCAATTAATACGATGAATAGTGGTAAACAGTGTATCGCCAGAAGGGGGGTCTGGGGGGCGAAGCCCCCCAGACGTTCGGTCTATAACCCTATGGGTGGGCTCAAGACCAAAGATTTTTGGGGGGTCTGACGAAGTGCTGTTACCGCCCTGCCAAGATATCATTTCATTAGGGTGGAGTAGGTGACGGGATAGCGTCGTTATTCAACTGTGTGGCTTAATTAATCTCGATGTTGAATTCATGCCCGCGTCCTATACGACATTTGAAAAGTGCCCGCGACCCGTTTTTGTTGGCGACCCCTGGCATAAGCGGTGTCTTACAAAAGCCTAGAAGGGTGCCGCACTACAAGTCCGCGGTTACGGAATCAAAAATAACAAATATCATCCTGGTAGAACCGACTATTGTAGTCGACAAACACCATGATTACCACAAACGACACTAGGGTTGAGTACATCGTAAATGCCGATAATGCAAGTCTTCTCGCTTCGACGAACTTACGCGTGAGCTCCACTCTCGCACACTGCGCATACACGTATATAACAACATAAAGTCACTAAAATTTGACGTAGTAACCAAGTAGTGCGGAATCTACGCAGACTGGGGCAGCGGACCACATTATCATGTAAGACATAAAACTGTTCGCGGGTCGTATGTTGCCCGCCCCTGGTCTAGATGGATACCAGTACCCCTTTTTTTAATAATTCAATTGAGGCCGTGGCTATATAACTTATTATATGGCAAAAGTTATATGGTAAAAGTGTGGATTTTTATATGGTATGGAAAAGTAGTATGACTAAATTCGTGAAAATTTGCATATTTTGACCATATGTCGTTGCGCAGAAGCTTGACGTGAAAGAAGAAAACCAGCGGCACTGTTGGAATCAGAACTCCCAAATTAACCTAGATCAAGGCCAAAATCAAAGTCAACAAATTTTTCGTTAAAAATCGTTGCCCAGTGTTATTTGTAGTTTCAAGAGACCGTTAAAAGCACGTATTTTCATATTCAAGAAATTGGAGTTGGAGTCGGAAGCATTTTCACAAACTCCTACCCCGACTCAAGCCAGTGCTACAACATTTTTGAGACTGGGACTCCGACTCCATTATGGGAAATATTAGCGAGACTCCGTCTCCGTATCCACAGCCCTAGCTGAGACAGACTAAAATTTGATAGTAATATGTGAAAATACTAATATTAATTCCGTAATTCATTCCTGAATCTGAAAAATGTATCGCGCATGACGCGACCGTAGCTACTCCCAGTAACTATTTATTACGCGACTATACTAGCGATTTCTATGCGTATAGTAAGATGATATGAAAAAGGAGATTATACGGGAAGTGGACATGGACAGTTTAACATTGTTGAACTCTGGACTAATACTTCGTTGTGACTATGTCCTGGAATGCGGCCATATGCTATATTAGTAATCGAAATGCCGCCGTGAATAGCAAAAAGGTTGGCCACTCTGGCTTAGTTGTTCAATGTATTTGTGAAATTTCAACAATTTCACCAATTCTATACTGGCGACGCAATATGGATCATAATAAACTAACCGACCTAAAGACCATAATCCAACAGTGATGTGGAAGAATATCTTTGCGATTACTTACCTCTGTGAAAGTCACTACGAGATTTCATATAAACAACGCCTATGACGAATCTTCGAACAACTGACCATCGTTTCTCATGTAGGGTGGTGTCATTAAAGCAAGAGAACTTGTCGAGCTCCATTTCCGAGATGAAACTAGCTGCCAGAAATTCTTGCATGCTTTGATGACAGAAGAAGAATGTAAACTCGCCTTCCATCAAGTGACGACTGAGGATGTTGTGACCAGGAACTTTCGTCATTAAATCCTGAACTTCCCCCGGGGAAACTCCAAATCGCTGCAAATCGGCCCTGTCGAATACGACTCGTCCATTTTCCAGGCCCTTAAACGCCATTGCCTTCAATTTGTTGATAATCGGAAAGATTTCCTCGCGGTTCCGGATGTTTTCTACACTCTGAAACATTGATATAATCCTGCTGTACAGTTCTGTAACTGTCGACGGAGGAGGCCTACTTGGATCCCTCCCCATCACAACTGCTATCAAAATCAGAAATATCGGCACCGAGACTAGCTGCAGTAAACGTGGGGACATGGTTTCAATTTTCTCCCAGAGATACTTTCCACTCTCACTCAGCAGACCAGTGAAAAGTTTATAAGCATCTTGTACGGTGAGTCCAATCAGTGTGATGATATCGCTGGGACGAGCTTCCGCCGGTAACTCGGATATTTTGAATTCACGTGACCCAACGATGATTTTGACATGGCGAAGGATTTTGCGGGATAAGATATTGTACATGATGATCGATGTGCTCGCTTTCTCATAGGGTTTGATTTTTCGGACGCTAGATTCATCCAGATTCCACCGCGCTTGATCAAGCCCGTCAAAAATTATAATTGCTTCAGATTGATGGTTGATCAACCATTCGAAAGCTTGATCCTCTTCAGCTTCACTTTTGTAGAGTCCGTCAAATAGAAACTTGGATGTTTTCATACAATTGTCTTCTTTAACATCCTTCAACTCAATGTAATGTATCATTTTTCGCTTTGGTTTCTTGAACGGTGCGGTATTAGACTTTACCTTTGAAAAGGAAATTCCGAGCGCTTTTCGTGCAATTCTACGTATTATACTACTGTCCTGATTCGGATCGATTTCGCCCGTCTCCCTAGCAGAGGGAATCCCAAGCGCTTTTCGACCAATTCTGCGTAATAGAGTAGTTTTTCCCGATCCTGCTGACGCAACGATAGCAGTGACACCAACTGGTTCATCTGGAGTTAGGTTCTTCACCGTCGATAAAAATGCCATTACTTCTTCCATAGTAATAGATTTGCCGCCGTAGTGTTGTCGGTAAAACCCGACTTCATCTGTCATTTGGTTTCGGAGACCTTTTTGTGTAGATCCACGAATGGCATTTTCAATGGGGAGGCGACCTTTGTAGTAGTCGTCAACATTGACCCTTTTCATCTGCGGAAAAACTTCGAACAATGGCTCATGAAGATTTTCATTCTTGAAGTCTTCACGAATGCCAACAGCAGTTTCTTGTCGAGTATGATGATTTACAATCTTTATCAATTTCCCATGATTTACGCCTGACGAAACAAGAATCGGAATGTCTGTCAAGTCATTTTCTTCATCTTGTGTTTCATCACAAGGTTGAATATGAAACTTATCTATATATGGATATCACTGTGCTGCGTTTGAAAATTATGTTTCGAAGCTTAAATATATTTTGACTGTTTCTGAATCATTTTTTTGCGCTGAACTAAAAAATACAACCATTTTTTTAGCGTTGGTCATATTATTGTACACAGAGAAACAAATTTCTTTGGTGGCTTAATTGGTCATGCATGTTGTCAATTTTTGCAAGATGGTATTTTTTATTTGATTCAAGGTTTTGGCAATAACAGCCGTTTTAAATACTAAAAAAATATAATGACACAGTTGAAATAAATGCACTTACAACTAACCAAGACAGCATAATTTTTTTCAATGGTGCTCATCCGAACTGAAAAGGGTAAAAGTTAATATGTCACGTAAACACCAAGTTTAATGTTGAGAGGTGGCAGAAAAATATTTTGCGAATCAACTAAGTAAGCAGATTTGACATTTTTAAAACCAGGTGTAAAACTTGTTCTGTGTGGCCAGCTAATTGGTGTGTAGGCTAGTGGTGATCATCAGCCCTCGAATTCCACAGACACAAAAGAATGGATATTTAGTGTAACCGGCCAGTGACCCAAGAAGTATCGAAATCACTTTCAATTCACTACATATTTTCCATTTGTATTGGCTATACTGAAAGGTTTCAAAAGGAATTTCATGTCTTCATAGCATTCAGTGAGCTTCACGTAATGTCCTATTCTCCAACAGCAACAAAACCAATGTCATTATGTAGTAATATAAGTCCAAAAACAATCACCGTTTTGCCGAACTGTAGACTATGCCCTAAGCTTATAAATTATAATAATACTGAAATATCTTAACAGTATACTAG
>ATSW01116221.1:0-11102 GCA_000444245.1 Botryllus schlosseri
CGAGTCACCTCCGAAATTCGAGTGACTTGACTTGACTCGAGTCACCTTCGAAAATCAATTGACTTGACTTGACTCGAGTCAAAATGTGCAATGACTCGAAATGACTCGTGACTCGAAGGTAGTGACTTGATCCCAACACTGTTGTATTGTTGGGCTGAGATTGAGAAGACTATTCATCGCTACCATCCAGCGCGGCTATATGGACAACGGACAAATAAAAAATGTTTCGGCCAAGGTAGCATGTCTTGGTGTGTCGCGGAACGGTATTGGCCGACACCGAAATGCCTATTTCTGTAAATCATGCAATGGTAAATTATGTTGTGTACAGGAAATGACGTCATGACGTCTCATTTAAAAAGAAAGACCTTCTCTCATGAGGCCTTTTCATCACATTGTTGTCTTCCAAAGATAACTTCTAAGAAGCAAAATAAATGTAATCGTGAGTAATGGTGATTACTTTTCCAAAGTAATCGTAATCGACTACTTGCGGATTTTGCTGTAATCGTAATCGTAATCGCGTGATTCAGAAGTAATCGTAATCGCAATCGATTACATTCATGAAGTAATCACCCCATGTCTGGTCAGCACTGCGCACGTGCGCAGCTTAGAGGGAACATTGCACCTAACTCAGCTCTACCGGTAAATGTGTTTACGTGAGCAGAGAGAGCATAAAAATTGATCTCAATTTACATGCAATTCCCGATGATATTGACCAATTCAATCATTAATTAGTGAAATTTTTCGCACTTCACGCGACTAGGCGAGAAAAGCTCCCTCAGTAAATGTACACCCAATGTAGATACCTAATAGGCTATCAGCAAATAGCGGACAGCCTAATGGGGGTCTGGGAGCGAAGTCCCCCGGAAGTTTGGTTTATCACCCGATGGGGGCCCAGGACCAACGTTTTATGTTTGGGGAGGGGGGCTGACGAAGTGCTGTTACGGCCCTGGTAACGAATAATTGTACCTGTGGGAACGCCCGAATATGTTTAATTATTAATGACGTGCCCCTTATTTTCCCATACAACAGCTCACTCAGTGCTACTGGTAAATCTGATTACGTGGGCTGAGAGGATAAAAAGTTTATAGCGACTTATAAATGTAATTACCATGCATTATAGCAAATTTTGGTACCTAGGGCGACCAGGCCACACAAACTTTGCTGACCATCAAAATCACGATATGGGGTTTGTGGGGGCGAAGCCCTCAGAAGTTCGGTTTATCACGCTATGGGTGCGCAAGGCAATCGTTTTTAGGGGGGTTGACGAAGTGCTGTTACGACCCTCCCTCTTACTCATTGTCTTTATTACATTCCTTACAATATGAAGTTGAGGGGGGCGCTGGAGCACGATAATTTTTGAAAGGGGGCGCTGGACGAAAAAAGGTTAAGAACCACTGGTTTACAGTGTAACCATCAAGTCAAGTCAATGATTAAATGCAAGGCAACGAAGTAATGCACAGTAAAACAGGACCACTGCAATAGTATAAATCAATATTTGTGGCATAGTTACTTGACAGTTCAAATACCTTAACGTAACTTTCAACCAGATGTGGCCAGCAAGAAAAATTCACCTCTCTAAATTAGATTAGAATTATAACAAGATTAGATTTTTTCAACTCAAATTAGAATTACAGCTACAAGGTTAGTTTTCAAAATTAACTAGAATTAGAACTACAATGTTTTAAAAATTAAATTACAATTACTGAATTTGTGAAAACTTGGAAATTCGATGAAGTTCAGTTCCTATCACGTCAGAGTTCATGCTCGAACACATGAGAACGGCAAATATCTGTACAAGCTCAGCTCGATAGACACTATGTAGTTCTCTTGTAGAATTTTCAGGAAAATATACCAAAAAATAGAATTATCATGTTGTCTAGTTGTTCATGTCTACTTTTAACAGGATAAAATGGTCATAGTTTACAATGAAACATTGTAAATGAACGAACGAATGTCCAATAATCCAGCCTTTGATTCCATTTTGATGCCTGGCGCCGACCAGATGCGGTGGATCATTCTTCTTACTTATGGTATCTTGTGAGCCTGCAACAGACATATTTTTATAAGTGATTGGTATGACAAGTCTTTGCAACATTTTTTCAACAGCTGCCAGCAGCTTCCCATCCTATCCTCTTTGATTTCCATAACCAAGAGGTATGTAACGGTATTAGCTGCACCTCAATGTTATCTATGATGCAGCAGTTGACCTGCCAGCTGGACGTTCAACAACCCCAATAAAGCACGACAGTGCCAACTAAATTAGAAGTGAAAGTATCAATTGGATTTTGGTCAAACCAGCACAAACAGCAATGTTTTCTTGAGATAGCTCAGTTAGTTCGAACTGTGTGTTTATGAAAGTACATTCGCTCCTTTCTAAGAAGCGATAACCTTGACGCAAGTTGAAATGACAGACTAAGGCAGAGATCTCCAGCATGAGATTTTTGTGTGGGTACTGGGTAGCTTCTCATTTTTACTGTAAGAATATTTTATAAATTGAATTTCAGCCTAATGAAACTGTAGCAACCAGATTTTAGGGGCGCAGTAATAAATATGTGAGCTGCTGGGTTATACATGCATGAATGCAACTTTGTTCTGCAAATTTTGTTGAAATTAAATGTAACTTTTACCGGATTTCAGTGAAACAAAAATTGCCCTAATTACAAGGTAAGGACATTCATTAGGGTTGTTCAAAATTTGGAAAATCTTACAAATCCTCCGTTGTAATGTCTTATTCTATAGATTATTGATAAAAAACGACACTGAGCCTAAAAGAAGCTTACAGGAAGGCCGTTAAGATTTCGTGCAAAGCGTTTGAAAGTAGCTGCCAAAGAATGGGCGTGCCACCGACCATCGAACGGCGAGAAGACTAGTAATCACGAAACCACGGCTCTTGATTGGCTGATCGGCTATGCTTCAATGAACACGGCAGCAGCTACTTGCTGATTATGTGATCAAGAAGTCTGCTACCGGCGGCGATTCTGAAAGCGCATTGTATGTAGGCTGACAATTAATGATTTAGGATTGATTCAGGGTATGTTGAGGTACGAAATACATGCTGAACAAACAACAGCTGCTTCACATATCCGTCTAAAGCATGGCGGCTTTAATGCGAAGGACACCGCCGTAGCCTATATGCCTTGTTTTCAACGAGGGAAAGCATAGGCGCTTATGCAAGTGGCGACAGATTCCAAGTTTCAGAAAGGATCCATCATTATTGAATACAAATATAAAACTTAACAATGTCAC
Organism: Botryllus schlosseri; assembly: GCA_000444245.1. Taxonomy (NCBI): domain Eukaryota; kingdom Metazoa; phylum Chordata; class Ascidiacea; order Stolidobranchia; family Styelidae; genus Botryllus; species Botryllus schlosseri. The sequence goes on from ATSW01116221.1 coordinate 3,247, forward strand.
TACTTTGTTGTGTGATCTTATTGGGCTCAGGTTGTAGTACATAGTTGACGTTTTGAAAGCTCCAAGGATCGGCTGAATCAGCGGGTTATGCTTGGCACTTATCAGATGCTTACAGCAAATTGTATTCACTTGCAAGTGTTGTCAAAGTGGTGTAAAAGTAAGCACATACTATGCTGGATATGATATGTCAAAGTCCTAAATAATCGTGCAGAAAAGGAGTGTAAAGGTAAGCACATACAATGATGCATAGTGCACAGTATCCAGCATAGTTTGTATGTCATATCCAGCATAGTCTGTGCTTACATTTACACCTCGTTTCTGCGGCATCATTAGGGACTTTGTAAACACTTACAAGTGAATTCAATTTGCTGTAAACATCTTATAAGGGCCAAACTTAACTGTCTGATTCAGCCGATCCCTAGAGCATTCGAAACTGCAACTATGTTCTACATCCTGAGCCCAACAAGATCACACAAATTATATTGTCATTGTTAAGCTTTATATTTGTATTCAATAATGATAGATCCTATCTGAAACTTGGAATCCGTCGCCACTTGCATACGCGCCTATGCTTTCCCTCGTCGAAAACAAGGCATATAGGCTACGGCGGTGTCCTTCACATTAAAGCGGTCATGCTTTAGACGTTTTTGTGAAGCAGCTGTTGTTTGTCCATCATGTATTTCGTACCTCAACATACCCTGAATCAATCCTAAATCATTACCGGTCAGCTTACATACAATGCGCTTTCAGAATCGCCACCGGTAGCAGACTCCTTGATCACATAATCAGCAAGCTGCTGCTGCAGTGGTCATTGAAGCATAGCCGATCAGCCAATCAAGAGCCGTGGTTTCGTGATTACTAGTCTTCTGGCCGTTCGATGGTCGGTGGCACGCCCATTCTTTGGCAGCTACTTTCAAACGCTTTGCACGAAATCTTAACGGCCTTCCTGTAAGCTTCTTTTAGGCTCAGTGTCGTTTTTTATCAATAATCTATAGAATAAGAAAGACATTACAACGGAGGATTTGTAAGATTTTCCAAATTTTGAACAACCCTAGTGTATATGCTGCAAAAACATCAAGGACAAAATTAAACAGGCTTTTAGACTTGGAATAGAAATATTCGGAACTTTTAGCATCCTTGCGAATGGAGAAAAGATTACTTGGCAAGAGAGAGAAGATATCTCACTTTCGATCTTGAGAAAAGGCGTTTCATCCAGGGTTGTAATGACTCGACTCGAGTTTGACTCGCGTCACGATTTTCTGACGACTCGACTTGACTCGAGTCATTTTCTCAAAATATGGAAATGACTCGACTCGAATCGAGTCAATCTGTGCATTGAATCGACTTGGACTCGAGTCATTGCACATGACTCGACTGAGTCGTGTGACTCGAGACACAAACGGCAAAGACTGATATTTTATCGTAATTTCGAAGAATAGTAAAGTAACCACCCTATTGGGATTTCGTCTATTGGTATTAGTACTTGGAAATGCGATCAGAAACTGCTAAAACTGAGGAAAATTACTCTATTATAAATACGAACCATACAATATCACCAAACAGAGTTGAACAAGATTTTAGCTGGAAACTGAGCAGTCAACACATTGACTTGAACTTGGACTCGAGTCATATTACCATGACTCGGAATCGACCCTCTGATCGAGGACTTGGACTCGGACTTGACTCGGTGGTGAGTTGAAAATGACTCGACTTGACTCGAGTCAAAACTNTAAAAGTGAAATTGACTTGTGACTNNGAGTCTTGTGACGTGGTTACAACCCTGGTTTCATCACAGGGCTACTTTCTGGCAGCNTTGAAATATNGTGTTTCTTNGAGACCAGACNAGAAGGATGCACATTNCACATGTAACTCTAATGCACATGTGCCACTTCCATATGTTTATGTCGGACAAAATACACTAAAAAAGCTAAAATACCGAAATAATTTTCCGAAAAACTTTGGCATAGTCAGNGATGGGCAAGGAGAACATGTCNCACAATATCTGATGATTTTTGAGGTAAGATACCAGAGTAGATTTGAGCTTACATATCCTAGCTTAGTATTGCTCAGAGGCGGTCAAAGTAGTCAATAAAGCTACTCGAGTAGAAGTAGAAGTAGCGACGAAAAAATATACTCANGTACGAGNAGAAGTAATTCTTCAATAAGCCACTTAAAACTACTTGAAGTAGAAGTAGAATTGACTGACTTTGAATCTACTCAAGTNAATGAGTAGTTTTGAAAACAGTCTTAATTCGTTCGCATGGACTGTCAAAAGCTGCAAGTTGAGCTANGCGGAAGGTGCAGAGAGCTTGANTCGTATTGATGCATCCCAGGAGGTATCAATTTTCGACAGAATAAGCATTCTTTCGCATCGTGGGATGCAAATTATAATATTGATATGAAAATGCGATACTAGAAGACCCCGTTTTATACAATATCACGGCATGGCGCCCTACCCCTTATTATAAGGCCACAAGTTTAGGCACAGAGCAATACGTAGAGGTTGTATCGGATACGGTTTCATCACTTTGCGCGATTAGTAGGCTATACGTTAATAACAAATATTTTGGATCGTAAAAATTATATTTAGTGTAGCTTTATTTTCGGGAAATAGATGCATTACTACACTTGCTTTCATGCTTCAACAATTCAACATGTATGTTCTGCAGACAAAAGAACTGAAAGTAATTAGAACTCATGGTATGATACTCGCAGTTGAAAGTTAAATACAGATATCACTTCTAAAAAGCGGAAATATATTTCATGTCTTTTTTCCATAAAGCTCCAAAGGTGATCTGCTAAAGCAGGTGTAACGTTAAAAAAAGCTGTATTTTCCAGATTGGCAAGACACGTAATTGGCTGCTAGATTACGATATGATAGCTAATTGCAAGATTGCGAAACGGTAGTTTCAAACGTTATGGTGGGCCATATTTACTGTGATGAAATATTTGATACGGGCGACAATGCGGTGTGACCAGAACCAAGCAATCCGGTAGCTAAATTATATTCACTGATACTTTCGTGAAAACATATCTATCTCTCCATAAGTACTATGCGCGAAGCGAAACAAAATGTTTGGGCTTTACTTGACTTTTATGAATATTAAATGTTGGTACTCCGTGGAAACAGCCCCGAAATTCCTCATGCTATCTTTCGTATTGGAGGATTAAACAACTTCTACTTGACAAACTGAAAAAAGCGAAAAGTAAGCAAGTAGATCACAAAATATTACGAAGTAGAAGTAGAGAAAATCAGATCTACTTGATTAAGTACAAGAAGTAGAGGAAAGCTACTTGAGTACTTCCAAAAAGTAGAAGGACTTCGTTACTGACCACCTCTGCAGTATTGCTCCAGATCAAACGAGACAGCCCTCAGAATTATGAGTTATTACAGTAAATTTGAATCCTGAAACTCGCACTTAATTTGACCTGCAGAAGCAATATCAGTTCAAATCAACCAAATAAAGCAGTGCAAATGTTTATTTCAAGTACTTTCAAGTGCTTGTGGTTTTTGAAACGTTTTTAAACAATAAACACAAAATATTCAAAGTAGCNNGGTTATGAGACAATGTGGTGGGTGCCTAATAGGGATGGTGTGAGNCCCTGAAAGGTTCAGGTTCGTGTGAACGCGAACCTTTTTGAAAGGTTCTGTCTGAACGCGATCGNGAACCTTATGACGTCACGTGACGTCATATTGCTGATTCCAACCCTACATTTCAGTGAAGTAATAGCTTATTTTAATGGCCACGTAANGCCTTAATGCTGAAGTACATATTGACGTTTTAAACGTCGCCAAATGTGTCAACTGGTGCAATCAAATGATATAATAATCCCATAAAATCAATATATTTCGTCGCTTTGCCAACANTTTCAACGAGGACTTGCAAGGAAGTATAAGTTTACGCTTTAACTGTCTAGGCCAGATCGGACAATATATATGGCATATGAGTATTGCTATTGCTTGATATTGAGCTCAGTGTAAAAGGAGTTTCTATACTTGCTACCGATATTACCCCCCAAAAAAGTTGTACAGCAGTAGCNATCACACCCATCGCACCGATTTTTTTTATCATACAATAAACATATGGAATCAGGATTGACCCCATAGGCCGGGTAGATTTTTTTAAATGAGATAGCGACATCAATTTCACTGATTGATTGAATAAGCATCCTTCGCTGACTACATGTAGTGTATTTCGCTCTTGATGTTGTGTGGGTCAAACTCACAGCAGAGAGTCGCTAAATATTCACAAACGGATAGCTGGATANTTCCAGCAAACTTTAGTTACAGCAACTTTTTGTCTAAAAACTGATAAATANAAGTGGAAGTCAGGGATAGCCCTGGTGGAAGTATTCTAAAAATAACTGCTAAAATATGTAGTTTAAGTGGGCCAAACCTACTTGAGTATTCTGAGAAAGGAGAAGTAAATCGTTACTTACCTCCTCTATGTAGTAGGCCAAGCACCACATCAACGAAAAAAACATTATTTATTGCATTAATCCGACGCAATCGAAATGAAACAGTAGCCAACTGAACAGTTGGACGAGAAACAGTAGCAAAATGTATTTTTATCGTGCAAAATGGAGAACTTTTTGGATAACGTGACTGTATGTAGATTGGAACGAATCAATTCAGTAGTGCGGAAGCTGTAACTACGCATTTTTCTGAGATATACTGAAGGCTGAAAGCGATCTCAAGCGGCGGCCACTCGACAGCTCATCATCGCCACACTGCCCACACACCGTCAAGAAAGCATGCAAATTAGATCCACGAAATTCAATGTAACAAGCTTAACAAGCAATAATATGGATGTTCGTGATTCTTGCTACTGACTTTAGCGAAAATCTACTCTGCGAGGCCTCTCAGCTCAGGCGATAAGCGCCACTGTGTGATTCTATGTTCCCCACTGCTACCGATAACAATACTCTACGTTGATTTTGACCTTCTAATTGTTTTAATGCGGTCTAGGAAACCAGTTGAATGTTATCTCCAGTGTACACTGTACAGNCTAACGCCAATCCCACATTCACGAGCTTTCCTGTAGCAGACATTTCGTATGGCATATAATACTCGCAAATTCCCGGAACCACCGGTCGGTACTTCGGCTCTTTGAAAGGGATGATCTGCAGATGCAGGAAAAGGTTTGCAATATGACACCAACGCGTAAATAACGATCCATTCTGAGACGGAGAAGGGTATATTCACATTGTTATTTCCTTCTTTTGCATATGGAACTTGTAACGACCACAAGTTTCACGCTAGTCGATTCTAGAGTACCATNACTTATTCGGCGTTTAGANAGAACTCTATGAATATCTGACAATATATAACCTAGCCCAGCGCTTCCCAAACTACGATTCGCATATCCCACGGGGTTATAGCGTAACGAATTTCAGGCATCGCAGTAAATAATATATACTACACACCAGATTATGTTATACAAAGTATAGTAAGTCTTTTGAACTTGGAATTATTGACAAAAANACATAGAAAGACGCTCGGTCAAGGGAGAGCGAATTTCAAAAGAACTGCAAGCTCCCTGCAGCTCGAAAATTCGAAAATTGAAGTACTTCAAAATTTAGCACTTAGAGTCATCAGTAGTATGAAAGAACGGGAACGAATCTCCCTCAAAAATAAATCCCTGAACANCTTGAAAGTAAAGGATCTTTGCACTCTCGAGGTTACTAAATTGATGTATAAGTATTATTAAGTATGATCGAACATCGAAGTGATCTCCCAAATTTGTTTAGTGAAATGTTCACGCCATCTAGTGTCGTACATACACACCGTACTCGGTCTTCGACTGCCAATAATTTATTTGTTTCTCGTGTCACAAATAGTAAGTGCCGCAGATCAATCATATATCACGGACCAAAAATATGGAATGACATTTCATTAGTCACGAAGGAAATGTATTTTTCAGCNTTTTGTCGTTAATTCAAATCTCATTTACTCATGTCATATTGAGGTTAGATTTGCATTGTAATTGCCGTTCATTGGACTTGATAATCTGCTGCCAATTTTTTTTTTCTCTAGAATTTGAACTNACACCTCTGTACATTTATTCATCTTCTATTTATCTTTTGTTTTCATTGTATTTCAGTCTTTCGTTACTTCTTTATTATTGTTGCCTGTTACTCTGTTGTTGTTCCAACTTACCACTGTTGTACCTGTTTTTAATTTTTGACGCGAGACTCTATTAGAAGAAGATGTTGTTCTCCATCGATGCAACAGACCAGATGATCCCCAAGGTTCGTATCGCTGCAACCCGTATTTTATTTTTTAATGTAATTTTTACTCAATAAAAACTGTCTCTCTTTGCCTCTCTGTCTCTTTCGCTCAACAACAAGGCTATTTCATCAAGCTGCACAGTGCACAGTGCACACTGCTCGGAAGGCAGCGGCCAAGACAATAAGCCTTGTATAGTATAACAAATACATTTTAATGTCTTAATACAAAACGCAGATAGGGGTTCAAAGAGAGTTTAAAATGTATCATGTTAGACATTGTTTCGAATTATGACGCCAAATTAACATTATTATTTATAATAATTACCCGTCACTTTCTCACTACCTGGTATCAACACATTCACTGAGCAGCATTTGTTAACAATCCAATTTATTGCATTCAATTTAGAAATATAATTAATAGGCCTACACTGGTGAATATTGCTAAAAAATTTTAATCGACTCGTCAAAGTATTTTTTCCTTCTCATTTGGCCCGCGAAGAAAATAATTGCCAACCCCTGCTATTCTCTGCAGCCAATCGTCAGTCTCTCTCGCTCCCATGCGTCCCCGTCCTGGTCTCTGCTGCCGACTTTCATTCTAAGCCTTTCAGCAGGGCATGCTATATGGTATGGAATGGAATGGGAATTCTCCATACTCCATACCCACTCCAATCGTTCCATACCATACTTAACAATTTTCCATGCTTAGCGATATTCTTCCATACCATATTTGATACTTTTTCCGTACTTTCGCAACTTCCCAACCTCTCAAGTGATAGTCTATTTTTGATATGTGGATGTTGATGTTCCGGCGTTTCTATTCTAATTACTTTGGATTTAATCATCCATTTAAACAGCCCTGATGTAGCCATGATACCCCCAGTTTCTTTACATCATATGTCGTCAGCAATGTATGTTACCTAATCATCGAAGACGGAACGTATAATGTACCCACACATGGGATTATTTGGAAATCAAAACAGAATCACATAACATGTAAATCTAGTGTGGTAACACACTGCTAGCAGCAACATCATTTGCAAAATTACATGAAACGTATTGTGAAATTAGAAGATTGGTTCCCAACCTCTTTTTCTTTATTCCCCATAACCCGAAATATCCATTTCCACCCTTTAAAATTGCTCCCTTCAATAAAATTTGGTAAGACTTTGCTTTGCAAAGACTTGCTATTGGTGAAAGTTAAGGCCCCCCAGAATTGAACAGCACGCAATAAACTAAATGGGCAGTGAACTGGTAACCGTGAACGCAATGTTGCGCCTCCGTAAAATGTGTGTGCAAGCCGACACAAAAATAGGAAGGGTTTGAAATATTTCCAAACGTAGCGAGATAGCATCAATTTACATGTGTAAATGCCAAATGATGCATGGGTCAGATAAACTTCCTGCTGTTGACGAACTTATGCGTATGGTAGATATCAGCCGCCATAAGCTACACTTTCGCACGCTATACCCTAACTCGAAAAGAAATATGTCATTTCCTCTGTACCGAGTCCGGCTATGCTATCAATTAGCAAGTCCTCGATTTCCCGTTGATACATAGATATATTCATATACGATTACATATGAACTCTTATTATAACGAATCAGGTGATTTCAATCACACCATTT
>ATSW01116235.1:0-11902 GCA_000444245.1 Botryllus schlosseri
CCACTCTCCAATAGTGTGATAAAACTAACAACTGGGGGGCTTCGCCCCCCAGACCCCCCTAGGGCTCTAGGCTTTCACGGTACTTATCGTCTACATTGGGTGTCCATTTAGTAGCAGCGTCCCTAAACGCACGAAGCGCGAAAAATTTATATAATTCATGATTGCATCGGCCAATATGATCGGGAATTGCATATATATTGCTATCAATTTTTATCCTCTCCCTGCTCACAGAATCAGATTTACCGGTAGAGCTGATCCAGTGAGGTGTGTTGGAATAGATATGCCCTCCAAATAACAATAAAACATCTTTGGGCGTACCCGTTGATATAATGACTTCGTTACATGATGCTATTTCGTGACCCCCTATCTGCTATGTCAAAAGATGTTGAAATCGCCAAAATGTACTAAAGTAAAAGACGTACACGATTTCAAATTGGTATTTCTTAACTGGAAAATAATGTTACCTCGATATGGCATTTGTCTTGTTGTGGGATTCGGATCGCGAGGACAGGAACATTCGGCGCCAGCCATTTAGGCGCCTATGGACATGGATTTTACACATATATTTGTATATATCGAAGTTTTCGGTCAGCATCGGGGCAGTCTTTTTCGCCCAAGGTTTTCTCGCTGTTGATCTTTCTGGCGCACTTCTTGGAGTCGCATGTTACATAGCCTTCAACTTCATATGTCTTGACGCGTCATGATGCGGTAATGACCGACGCTCAACTGCCCATTTCTATAAATCATGCGTAATTTTTGTTGGGAAAGGATACCCAATAATCAGATATCTGACAATAATAAAATGCGCGTAGCGCGAAAAAATATTCTTGGAAATGTCCAAAAAAATACACCATGATTTATTTTAATTCTCGAAATAATTTTGGACCTCCTTCGAGCTCGGCCCCTCCAATTGGGCGGTTTCCGTGCGAAAGTTACGGTCCTGAGTAAATCTTACACAATGCTCATGCCACGCAGAGAAGACTATTCGTTAGTTTCTCGGAGATTAACTTCGAGCTAGCCCATTATTATTTATAACTTTGTTAAACCATGTTATTTCGCCATTCCCAGAAAATAATGCGCTATTGAAATGATATCAGTATCGCTCACGCGTACGAGGCCACGTGGGGCGCACGTGATTGTGAATTCTTATTTCTTCACGGAGCGCAATAGTTACCTTTGTGGGGCGCACTTGTACCTCAATTTCAGACTTCAGTGATAACACTATTTGGCCCTGACAATATTCCATCTTAATTTTCACGAATCTGAGCGCCTATGCGTGGTCCATTGGACAACAGTGCGCAACAACTATAAAAAAACATCATTTCTGATTTTTTGTGCGCAGCGTAGATTTTCTGTGCGCAGAGACCGTTTCAGCACTGCGCATTTGCGCACGTGCACGTGCGCAGCTTAGAGGGAACATTGGTGCCTACTCTTGAGGCATTAGCAAATGCTCAGGCGGTTCAGAAGATATTCTGTCATTGGGAACGACAACTGCAATCCTACATAGCTGCTGCATCCATTTCCGATGCCACAATAGATAAACTTGCACTACCGTTTACGCATTGATAGAAGAAAAGCAATCCTACGACAAAGCTCTCAAGTTGTTGCAGGATCTTTACAAACCGAAGCAAAATGTTAGATTTTCAAGACATCTGTTATGTTCCTAATCTTGTTTGAACAATAACTCATACGACGAGGTTGCATTATGAAATTAGTATATTATGCAGCAGAATAACTTTAAGAAAGCGACACGGTCCAGAGTTCAGTTAAACGAAAGACCAGTAGAAAACAGAACACAGGGTATAAATACAAAGCACGACACACGAGAAAATAATGATTGGCGGTAATTACTAATCCTAGACAAATAAGAAACAAACGATACCAACGTAAAATGCACGAACATAACAGTCCTCCCCTGTAAGTTAAGAGTACAAGGTAGTTTACGTTAGCCGATAGAATTCAGTTTGTTTTCTCATTCTAAGTGGATAACGTCTGCCCGACGTTCGAGCAGGACTAGCTGCAGGACGTTGTGCACTATGTCTGACCAATGGTTGCTCAGCTTGTGACTGTTGCGGCTGAGCAACTTCCTGTGTGGCTGTATCATGACCAGTGGAAATCAAGCGTGGTTGGAGTTGGTTTTGTGCCTCCTCCAATACCCATGATCTGTTTTTATAGTACACAACACGTCCCAGTATTTCCGTCACCACGCCAGCAACCCACTTCGGTCCGCGTCGGTAACTGCGAGCGTAAACCGAGGAACCAATCTCGAAATGAGCGACTGATTGTCTAAGCGTAACGGGTTTCGATTTATCGAAGGGCGAGCACAAACTTAGCAAATTGCGCGGCTGCTAACCATGTAAAATCTCAGCAGGCGTTTTCCAGTCTATGCCCGTGTGCGGTGCACATCGGTACGTAACGAGAAGTGTTTGGAGCGCAAAATTAATATCTTTGCCCCCGTCGCAATTTTTTATTAATCCAGATTTCAGAGTCTGGACGAAACGCTCCGCTTCCCCGTTCGAGGCAGGGTGAAAAGACGGTGATACGATATGGCTGATTGCCGAATTCGAACAAAACATATCGAATTCATTCGATGTGAATTGCGGCCCGCCATCCGTCACAATTGGTATGGGCAAGCCTTCGATAGAGAAGACTTCCCTCAAAGCGTTGACTACACACAAGGTTGTGGTAGATCCGACATTCATTACTTTAACGAAAGGGTATTTCGAATGCACATCGACGATGACAAGAAACATTTTATTGTTTATTGGACCTGCGAAATCCAAGTGAATTCGTTCAAAGCTTTCAGACGTTTTAGGCCATTCGCGATACTGACGATCAGGTGCTTTCATTACTTTACGGCAAGCGTCGCAACTCTTAACGAGATTTTCAATGTCGCGATTAATGGAAGGCCATGCGATGTAACGTCGAGCCATCTGCTTCATTTACGCGATACCCCAATGTCCTTCGTGCAACAATGATAAGACTGGCGAGCGAAGTGACTGCGGAATTACTACGCGCTGAAAACCATCAATATTGAGCATGACAATGTCTTCGTGCAGAGAAAGCGAATGTTTGCGAGTCGAAAACCAAGAAAAATCATCAATGTGCGTCTTTGGATTCCAATTACCATGAGTGACAGATAATTTTACTAGTTTCATGGTTTTGTCCTTCAGCGTCGCGTCGCGAATTTCATTGCGAGTTAACGGTAAGCCATCGAATGCCATGTTAATAGCGTGAACGATCTCCGCATTTTCACGAATTTCCAGTTCGTCGAACTCAGGGTCTGGACCCTTTGGTAGGCGAGATAAACCGTCGGCGTTTATGTGCTGATTAGTCGGTTTATAGCGAATATCGTATTGGTAAGCCATGAGCGTTAGTGCCCGTCGCTGTAAGCGTTGCGCGGTAATCACCGGAATTTTCTTGTCCGGCGAGAAAATGGCTAAAAGCGGTTTGTGGTCCGTTACGAGCGTAAATTTTCTACCATACAAGAACTGACGAAATTTAGTGACTCCGTAAATGATTGACAGAGCTTCCTTCTCGATTTGAGAGTAGGATTTTTGCGAATCGGAAAGCGTTTGATGCGTGCGCGATCGGTCTCTCTTCGCCAATGTGCTCGATTGAGAGGACAGCGCCGATTCCGAATTGAGAAGCATCCGTTGACAAAATGAGCTGCTTGCTTACATCATAATGAGCTAACTGCGTAGCGTCGATTACGTCGTTTTTTAGAATGCGAAAAGCTGCGTCACAGTCCGTATTCCAAATGAATTCCGTGTCTTTTTGAAGAAGATGGTACACGGCAGCGGCTTTATTCGTGAAATTAGGAATAAACGCGCGATAATAATTGACTTTGCCCAGGAATGCCTGTAGCTGGCGAACATCCTGAGGTTTAGGCAACTGTTTGATTGCTTCAACGGATTTGTTAGACAGGCGTTTGCCGTCCTTGTCAATTATGTGACCAAGATACTCGATACTACTTTTGAAAAATTCACATTTCGCGAAGTTGACGGTGAAACCATATTCGGTGATACGTTCAAAGAGTAGCGATAGGTTGCGAAAATGATCGCATTCATTAGTGCCAGTAACGATTATGTCATCGATAAAACTAGCAACATCGGGTAAGCCGGCTACCACGGCATCAATACAGCGTTGAAAATTTGCGGGACTAGATGTGACTCTGAAACACATGCGTCGATAACGGAATAGACCGAATTGCGTGTTGATGACACACAAATTCTTCGCATCATCATCTAATTCTAGCTGAAAATAAGCATCGGCAAGATCAATTTTCGTGAAAATACAACCACCCTGTAACTTGTGAAGAATTTCATCTAAGGAGGGCAGGGGATGTTGATCTATCTGAATTTGTTGATTCAATTCTTCGAAGTCACCACAAATGCGTACTGATCCAGTAGATTTAGTGACGGCAACAATTGGTGCTGCCCAATCACTGTAGTTTATTGGTTCGAGAATACCTTGATCGACTAATCCATCCAATTCGGTTTGAACAGCGATTTGTCTTGCGAAAGGCAAAGGACGTGGCTTGTTGAATACGGGCTTGGCATTAGGTTTCAAGTGAATTGTCACCTTTGTCTTGGTGCAACGTCCTAATACATTAGAGAAAACGGAGGGAAATTTGGACTGAAAAGATATCAATTTGTCGTTCGAATCAGAAATGTCAATAGTATTACATGATTGCGATTTGACCATCTGCGACGAAATTGCATCCAAAGCAGAAGTTCCCTTAGCGGTCATGGAGAAAGCATCGCTCCAATCGAGACCAAAAATGTTTTGCCCACGGTGTTCGTCGAGAACTACCAATTTTAAGCCAACTCGAACTTCGGAACCCACCTGCACGGTTACANTNCAAATACCTTTCACTTTCAGTGGCTTGTCGCCGTACNCNACGAAAGAGCAATGGTATGCTGAGAGAGTTTCGGAGAGCCCAAAGTTTTGTACCCAGTCAATCCCACCATGGCGGAGGGTGCACCAGTGTCCCACTGTGTCGGCAACGGAATGCCNTTGATGCTGGAGTTGATCCAGAGCTGGTTTCCNACGNGTNGATATAGTTGGTCGATGTNGAAGGAGAGNAGCGGCNCTGAGCAGAAATTGACGGATGTGACCTNTTGCGTGNTACTAGGTTTGGTGGACATGCACATTGCACACAGGTTTGATATGACCTTTNCGACCACATTTCTGANATACTGCATGTNGATATTGACANTCTTTTCTCTGGTGATCGATGAAACAGCGGCTNCAGGATTTTCGNNTCTTTCCGGGAAGTTGCCCTGGATGGATTTGGACGGTTTTTTCCCCTTCTGATAACTTCCCGTCATTTTGTTGGCGATGGAAGTGTCTTTACCGCTACTCTCGCCCTGTATAACCCTATCAGTTTCCAGCGTTCTCACGTGTGTTGCGGCTACTTTGAGAACGTCGTCGAGGGATGGATTGGTTTGTGTTAGACAATGCCGTCTCACATCCGCGTGCGGCGTTTCTTTAATAATGAGATCGCGCATTAGCTCATCAACGTAGCTCTGATCACAGCCATCTCTTGAGCATATGAAGTTGCAATCCGTGGAGATTTCGCGTAGAGTTGCGATCCAATCGGCGTACGACTGTCCCGGTCGCATTTTGCAATTGTGAAATTCGTACCTGGCTGCTTGCACATGAAATGAGTCCTTGAAGTGTGTAGACAACTTCTCAGTCAACGCGTCGAAGGATTGTGCACTGACATCAGCAGTACCAAACAAATTACGTAGGAGCGAGTACGTTTCAGGTCCGACCCATGAGAGTAGACAGGCTCTTTTTTTCTCCATGCTGGAAATGCCGTAAATTGCTAGGTGATGGTTGAATCGTTGCAGATATTGGTCCCACGTCTCTTTTGATTTTGCGAATGAATCAAACTTGGGAGCGGCTGCTTCAGATGTTGACGCACCGGGATTCAACCTCTGCGTCAATTGCGCCATCTCAGTCATGACTTTTGCCATTGCTTCGTCATGCTTTGCTTGTTGTTGCACCATCATCTCTTGCTGCCTCGCTTGTTGTTGCGCCATAATCTCTTGCTGCTTCGCTTGTTGTTTCATATCTTCTCTGTGTCGAGCATTTTGCTGCTCCAGCTCTTCTTTACGCTGTACGCGTTGTTCCACCATCATTTCCTGCTGCTTCTCTAGAAGCTTCAAAATACCGATTCCATGATATATGTTCGTCGCAGAAATAACTATGAATCCGACTTCTGACACCCATTGTTATGTTCTTAATCTTGTTTGAACAATAACTCATACGACGAGGTTGCAATATGAAATTAGTATATTATGCAGCAGAATAACTTTAAGGCAGCGACACGATCCAGAGTTCAGTTAAACGAAAGACCAGTAGACAACAGAACACAGGGTATAAATACAAAGAACGACACACGAGGAAATAATGAATGGCGGTAATTACTAATCCTAGACAAATAAGAAACAAACGATACCAACGTAAAATGCACGAACATAACAACATCAAGACATCTTCTCTCTAGTAGAGCTCAAGATACCAGCGAGACCGTTCAGGAATTTGATCAAAGCTTATCAGCGCTCACGAAGGATTGTGATTTTATGAGTGTCACCGACGAGCAATATCGTCAAGAATCTATTAAAGATGCTTTCATCAGAGGTTTGAAATCTTCCCATATACGTACGCGACTGCTTGAATATGAGGAACTGCCACTGCAAACGGCGATTACCACTGCTATTTCACTGGAGAAATCTCAAGGATTTTCACCTTCTTATAAGATTAATGACGTCGATGCAAGTTTCGTAGCAAGCACCTCTAACGATTCCAGCCAGCCTGCGACAGACGCACAGGATCCTCAGCTTCACACACTTTCAGCGATCAGTCGACGGTTCGAAGTAAAATCAATCAAATAGTGGATGTTCTGCGGAGGTACACATGCCGCCAAGCGCGACCAATGCCCGGCTTCGATGGTTGAATGTTATAAATGTGGCAGACTTGGACATTTCAGAAAATTCTGTAAATCAAAAACCTAATACCTGGCTGGTGCTCCGAAACGTTTGAAGGACACGACCATACCTCTTACAACTGCACAGCAGCTCTTCGATGCCATGCTCTATTTGGGAGCTGCCGAATGTTTCAAACTGGATATTGCTATCGAACTCGGTTTGTATCCACAGGGACCAAGTTACAGTATCAAATTGGTTTCCAACAAATGCGCCACCGATGTGCTAGGACACGTTACCGTCGTATTCATAGTGGTGTCACGTGAGTACACACCCGCGAGCTGTATGTTGCCCGCCCCTGCTCTACACCCTGATGACAGACATTTCTCGGCATTTGCTGCTTGCGGTTCACTTTACCAATTTTGCAGATTACCGTACGGCGTCCCGAATGGAGTAGCGGCTTATCAACGTCATATCGATTCGTTTATTTCAAAGCATGAATTACAGGGTTTCGTAGCGTATTTGGATGATATCACGATCTATGGCGCGACCAAGGAAAAGCATGATATCCGCTTGAAAGCGTTTCTAGATTCCGCAACAACTTGACAACTCGCCATCAATACGGAGAAATCAAGAAAATTGATAAGTCACAAAATATCTCATGGCAACATAAGTCCGGACCCGGACCACATGAAGCCGCTCCTGAAAATGGCAACGCCAACGGACTCGAAAGGTTTGAAACGTATATGCGGTATGTTTTCATATTATTCCAAATGGATTCACAATTTCTCGGCCAAGATTAGGCCTTTTATTCGTGCATCCAATTTTCCGTTGGGAGCTGATGCTATTGCTGCTTTTCATTAATTAATTAAAGAAAGAGATACTGGACTCGTGTCTAGGATGCATTTACGAAGACCAACCATTTACAGTTGAGTGTGACGCGTCATATTGCGCTATTGCAGCAGTTTTGAATCAGTGTGATCGGCCTGTGGCGTTTTTGTCTCGCACCCTTACAAAGACCGAATCGAACTACCCCGCTATTGAAAAGGAAGCTCTCGCAATCATTGAATCGGTTCGGAAGTGGAATTGCTTGCTTACCAATCAGAAATTCCTTCTTGTTACAGATCAAAGAGCTTCATCTTACATATTTCAGAAGAAGCATCAAGAATACAAAACTTGCGCTCTGGCGTCTGGAACTCAGCTCTTTCAACTATGACATCTCACATCGCGCGGGAATCGAAAACGTCGCTGCAGACACCTTGTCTCGTATTTGCTCCGTATCCGGTTCAGGTCAAAATTTAAATGAAATCCATGCTAAACTTGGTCATCCCGCAGTTAGCCGATTGTCCCACTTTGGTAAATTCAATAATTTACCATATTCCACGGACGACGTGAAACGTACCTGTTCCAGCTGTCGAATATGCGCAGAACTCAAACCTAGATTTTATTACCGTATTCCACGGAAGACGTGAAACGCACCTGTTCCAGCTGTCGAATATGCGAAGAACTCAAACCTAGATTTTATAAAGGAGATTCTCACCAACTGCTGAAAGCCATTTATCTCTGGCAAAGAATATCAATCGATTTCAAAGGTCCGGTCCCCGGTAACCGTAAATTCATTTTAATCATTGTCGACGAATATTCACGATTCCCTTTTGCATTTCCATGCTACAATATGACGTCGGAAACCGTCTTCGAATGTCTAATGACGTTATTCACTCTCGTTATGTTGCCTGAATATGTACGCAGCGATATAGATCCATGTTATTTATGTCGAAAAGAATGAACGATTTCCTAACGAAGAAAGGTGTTGCAACAAGCAAATCAACCCCTTATCACCGCACTGGTAATTCCTAATGTGAGAGAACCAACAAAACTGTTTGAAGAACTGTAAAACTACTGCTTGCCAGAGGTGGTCAAAGTAGTCAAGAAAGTTACTCAAGTAGAAGTAGAAGTAGTGATGAAAAAATCTACTCAAGTACGAGTAGAAGTACTTCTTCCATAGGCAATCTAAAACTACTTGAAGTAGTACTCAAGTAAGTAAGTAGTTGTGAAAACGATCATAATTCGTTCACATAGATTGTCAAAAGGAGTAAATTTAACTATGCGAAAGCTGCCGAGCTCGATTCATATTGATGCATACCAGGAGGTATCCAATTTTCGACAGCACAAGCATTCGTCCGCATCATGAGATGAAAATGACAGTATTGATATGGAAATGCGATACTTACGCTCTGTTTTCTCAAACAGCACGTTTTAGAAAATATCATGCTATGGCGCTCTACCCCATATTATAAGGCCCGTAGTTTAGCCGAAGAGCAATTCGGTGTAAACACTTTGTGCAATTCGTAAACGTTAAGAAAAAATGTGGTCGACCGTAAAAATGCCATATTGTGTAGCTTTATTTCCGGAAATTAAAGGAATTACTACACCTGCTTTCATACTTCAACATGTATGTTATCCAGACAAAAGAACTGATATTAATTAGAACTCAAAGTAAATGATACTGGGAATGGAAAGTGAAATATAAATAATACTTCTAAAAGCGGAACATGTATTCCATGTCTTTAGTCCAGATTATGTTGAAGGTGGTATGGTAAAATAGCTCTTAAACTAAAAAAAATGTCCAGAGTCCACTTTTCCAGCTTAGTACACGACACGGCCATGCTAGATTACGAAACATCAGTTTCAAACGTTGTGATGAGCCATATATAGACTACTGTGATGAAATATTTCATATGGGCGAAGGGCGACAATGTGGTGTGAACGAAGTCACGCCAATCCGCTACCTAAATTATATTCGCCGATACTTTCGTGAAATCATACTAGTTACTCCGTATCCACTGCGCGCGAGGCGCGACGAAAATTCTGGGCTTTACTCGATTTTTTATGAAAATTAAATGGTAATACTCCGTGAAAACAGGCTATGTTCCTGAATGGAGGATTGAAGTACTTCTACTTGACAAAGTCAAAATAGCGAAAAGTAAGTAAGTAGATCACAATTTATTACGAAGTAGAAGTAGCGAAAATTAGATCTACTTGAGTAGGTGGCAGAAGTAGAGGAAAACTATTTGAGTACTTCGAAAAAGTCGAAGTACTTCGGTACTGACCACCTCTGCTGCTTGCCCAGTACCAAATGCCACTGTCCTCATGGGAGGAGGTACTCCCGGACGCATTGCATTGTTTCACGCCGCTTCTGTGCACGGCTACAAATTGTCACTCAAGATCGATTTTTTTCAAAGGCGAACAATGAATGGCTCTTCATTACGCGATTGGCTTTTCAAGCTGGGCACAGATCTGCTGCGTAAGTTCGTCCGCGATAAGAGTGACCCTTTATGCGATAAAGTGTATTTGCTCGATGCTAATCCAAAATATGCTTTGATTCGCTATCCACATGGAAGAGAGTAGACCGTCTTCACTACAGACCTTGCTCCTTTTCCGCGCATGATCGAGGTCACCAAATACTCGCCTCACATAAATAAATCTCTTCCTTCTCAATCGGACTTGGATATGTCCTCCAGCAAAATCGGTGGGGAAAAGGTTACTCAAGCCGACGAATCCTGTAGTGAGGACGCCACCATCCCTGCTCAAAGAGCTGAAAATGACAATGCTCAAAGCAGTTCGACTCTGAGACGCTCTTCACGGACAAGAAGAGCTCCTGATAGATATGAAGATTTCGTTTCCCATTAGTTACTTCAGTTTGAACTATTTTCAGTACTAATGTTTGTTTTGTTAGTCGGGAAGATTGTGGTGATCGCCATCGTCTGATTTCGGTTTTGTTATTATTGCATAATTGGCAGTACTAATGTTTGTTTTGTTAGTCGGGAAGATTGTGGTGATCGCCATCGTGTCATTTCGGTTTCGTTATTATTGCATAATTGGTTGATTGTCTGAACGTTATCTGCTGAGGCCTATAGGCAGGCCGTGTTATTTTTGGCATTTCAGGAGCTAGATGCCAAAACTGCCAAAAATAAATATTTGAAAATGCCAAAAATAAGCAATTTTTGGCATATGCCAAAAATAAAACGGCCTGCCAAATAGTGTATTTCGTTCATGGTGTTGTGTTAGCAGGACCGCGGTACAAGCGAGAAGAGCGTTTGTGAAAGGCAGGTTTCTTAATCTGGGTCCAGCCCACCCATTAGGGGTGAAAGCATGGTGTCCTAAATGGTGTGGGCACAGCGAGATTGAACGGCTGACTGCATTTGGTTTACGTCATACTTTCCATTTGTCCAAAGGCAATTTTACAACCATTTTTGACCGGCTTGTCGAGCACTAAATTTGATAAAACGGGTATCAATGAGAAGCTGCCGCAGTACTGATTATTAAAATCTAAATTATATTCTGCTCATGGAACTGTAACCCCAAAAATCAACCACGATTTTTGCATTGTGATCGAGTTGAACATTGTGACGCAACAAACTGTCTGGCCATTTCTGAGCTGCATTGTCTCGTTTTGCCAGACAGTCTTGTTGCGTCAATGTTCTTAAACAAGCTAACCTTCCCAGGACTCTTCCATGCGAGTTGCTAATATTAAAGCCACCTGAAGTGACAAAAATCCTCCGAAAATATATCGCTAGACTGAAGGAGAAATGATAGTCGGGCTACTAAATAGAATGTGTTGAGAGACAACACAGGAAACTCCTGGAAAAGGATCGGGAAGAAAATTCTTTCCGCGATGAGATCGATGGTATTGGCGAAGTGATCTCTTTTCATGATGCATGGAAGCGGGTTCGGCCTCCAAAGATTTTGAAGCTCTGAAAACCTTTTGTGGATGACTTTGACTGGCAACATGCTTTCCCTCAACGGCTACTGTTGAAGCCGATATTTCCCAGATTCGCTGGGCGAGAAATGAATTTAGGAGAAACTTAGCTGTAAGCTTAGTTTGGAAGCACTGTTACAGTGCAAACGATTTAAGTCTATTCAACAACTGTCACAATCAGCTGTTGAGCGTGTTTGTTGGGCTTTTC
>ATSW01116250.1:0-10655 GCA_000444245.1 Botryllus schlosseri
ATATACGACCTAATTCAGTGGTTCTTAACCTTGGCTCCAATGCCCTCCGAGGGGGTGATTTGGATGATGAATTAGGGCCGAAACAATCAGGGGGTGATGTGGGGCGGAGCGCTGAAGAGAAATTGGCGTCGCATTAGATCAGCGGTTCTCAATCTTTTTTTCCTCGCGGACCCCTTTGGACCGTCACGGACCCTCGCGGACCCCCTCCAGTCTTAGTTCAAATTTAGCTCAATTATGGTGCGATCGTCATCTGTCTTGTGCAAATATGAACTCTGGGCTTGTTCTAAACAGCCACAAAATGACATTTCTTGAAAATAACACCATACTATTTATGTGGAAATTGGAAATTGGAGAGACTAATTTTGCACCCTAATTTCTTAAAGTACGTGGTCGTGGTTTGAAAATCCGCGTCTTCGATTTGATATTAACGAGTGCCGAAAATCCATTTCCACAAAAATAGATGGAGGCTAATGTAATATTACCGCGTAGCGCTTCCGACGACACTTTTGGTGAGTTCGCAACATTTATGGCACCAAAATGAAGAAACACATTTTTAATGAACATATCACGTCCAGCCTAGTCATTTTGATCTAGCATCTCATATTGAAGTTATTCTGCGATAGTGGTTATGTTTATCACAGGATAAAATGAATTTCGTGGCAATGTTTCCATCCCTTCATTGGGACAAATTAGGAAAAATATTTCAGGAATTTTTATTTCGAGCGACTGTTTGATGAGATTGACAACTTCAAATCGAAAAGGTTTCACAAACATTTCGAAGTCAACCAGATTGACCTTACTATCTCCATGTTTTCATTTTTTTGACAAACATCCTCAAAAACGTCTCTAAACAGCAATATGTTTGTATCAGTACTTCAGTATAGGTTATTGGCAATTTCGCAATCAGAATGAATTTACACAGCAGGATATTACAAGTCAGATGAATATTCTGATGATGTGAGTCATGAGGTTTCAGCGGTTGTGGAGCGAAACTGCCTCATGCTTTCCCTAGTTCAAAAAAATTAAAAATTAGATTTTCAATCATGTGGCAAATTTTGAGGTCTCGCAGACCCCCGGTTGATAACCACTGCATTAGATGGTGTAGTAGGGTAGGCAATATTGATTATTGAATATATCGTAGTAGAACAATAGTTCTATATATCCTGGTGTTTTCATTGCAAATTATCATATGAAAAAATCTGTCAAATCTCAAAACTTTTTGTCGCGCTCCGCGCGAAAGATATACCGACGATATTAGTAGCATGTTTCCATAACTGCAGTGGTTTATTATAATTCATGTAAAATGAATTGCGCGTACTTTAAGATCCGCAATTCCCTGTTTAAACACCCCCGTCACGCTAGCTCGGGTTATTTGGCACAAAATGTTCCGGACTATAAGTATAAGGTATTTTGCAGCGCACACCTTGTCAAAATCGAAGAGGCACGGTATCACTTTTGAGAGTGAGAGCCGTTTCTACATTAGTGATGCTTTGAAGCCTTTTGGCCAAAATGATGAAAGAGGCCGTGTAATTGTGATTAATTTTGTTGTTTTCGTGAAAAAGGCACATATTGGATAATTAGAACATACTATGACTCGGAATCCACTAACTCTGATATTCTATTTGCCGTATGAGTTCGAATTTCATCTCAGAAACTGTTGATCGATTTTAAATACATACCGTTTTTTTGTGCCGCTACGTTTACTGTATACTGTATCGTAACCATTCGTCTGCATCCAATGAAACTAGAGTCTACAGAAGTTTCGCGATACCACTATATTCCCGTGAGTTGAGGAAATCAACACCAAACATGTCGAAAACTTGAATCGTTATAGACAACTTCCGACAGAACACACGACTAGATGCGGGCCAGTGCCTATTTAACCGCGAACAACAGCATACGCTTTTCAAATTAAAAATTATATGCTGTCAAGAGTCACCTGTCATTAAAGATGAGTGTGCATTGATTTATATATGTACATATAAAACCCAACCTGGTGTCATGTCGCCATCCTTTCGACGAATCACATCGGAAAGCGCTTTATTTGATAAATGTACAGATTGTTCATCCATCGAGATTTTTCCTTCGAGAAAAAACAACAACAACAATGACAGAGGAATATACACGTTAATTATCACGAGACAGTAGCGCTTACCGGTATCCAAACAGTCGTCAACAATTAGTCTCATCTTGCCGCGATCTTCTATTTCGGCGAATTCCAAATCAACAAATTCTTCAAAATCCTTCGCGTAATACTGAATTTTGAATGTGCGATTCCCAATTTCATTTTGAAAGATTTTCTCAACCGCGTTCTCGATATCTGATTCTTCAGTCACGTCTATAAACTTCTTGGAAGTTTTGTATATAACTAACAATTTCATACCTCCGTAATTCTAAAATAATAATCAAGTTCATGGATAACTTTGGGCCGAGATCATATTTGTGTCATGTCGCCCCGCTAAGTAACAACAGAATATCGATCATCAACGATCGAACTGACGATGAATTTTATCTCTGATATGATAAAATTAAGTGACTGTGTTGCTATGATAACAGACAGTGATTCTCAAACCATTTAGACTGCTACCCTATTGTGAATTGTATTAACGTATAGCGTCTCAAGACCCACCACTCATTCCAAATAGGCACAGGCTCCATCTTTGCAGCATGTCTGAGATGAACAACCTATACAGATAACCAGTTGTATATAAAACATGATTCATCACAAAAATCAATTGATTCACTGTGATTGATGTCACTGAATGTCACGTAGGTAATATAATCAATACACATTACATAATGCCTAACTATATTCTAGAGACGGGCTGTTCCCTGTCCCTGTGACTGAAATTTTCAAGTTCACGAGGCCCGATCGTTTAATTTGACACTGTCCATGAAGCAATTCATTGAACATTAACGTACGACCTTACATACGAACTACTAATATAAGTTTCCTTCTACGATACCATATCACACTCGATCCCACAGTATTCTAGGACAGGCTGACCTTAGGAACCGGTGGCTGTGACCTGTGATGTTTGTATTCGGACAGAGATTCTCTTCCTCCCATAACCTGCATGCCGTTCAAGATCTAGCAAACCAGTGACATGTGATAGTTTTTTCTGTGGCGCCGTCGACATGCGTAATAACAAGGACGGTATCCTTTTAATGATCAGGCCAAATTGTCGCAACAACTTGTCTGCACCACACAGGTTTCTCTAGTTCAGGGGTCGCCAACTCAATACGGGTCGCGGGCCACTTTTTACAATTCGTAGAGGCCGCGGGCCGCATGACTCCAATATCGAGATAAAAATCGGCAACTCAGTTAAACAGCCACGTTTTGATTACTCTACGTAAGTACAACGCAACGCTGTGCTCTCTAGCATGGGCGACGGGCATAGTTACCACAAAGAAATAATATTTTATTGAAAAAATACAAATTAAAAAAAATCATGATCATCACTTTCATTCTAATTTGAACTATGAACTGCGCACAATACCTAATAACACTCTTCAACAACTAAAGCAGATGTGGACAACCTTTTTGCTAATCATGACCGCATTTCGATTACTTATGTAGGCCTACACTATATACGGCCGCATTCTAGTACATAGTCGTAATGAACTAACTGGACGCCAGTTACCCACGTTAAGCTGTCCAGTGTCCATGTCCATTACCGGTGAACTTCGGAGTTATATATTTACTCATATCGATTTACTATGCGTACCGAAATCGTGAGTAGTCATGTTATTGAGGGCCCGAATTTTTTTTCATATTCTTGAGTGAATATATTCATTGATATTGGTATAGTTTCACATATTACTATGATATAATAATCCTTTCTCAGCCCATGTGATCAAATTCACCGGTAGAGTTGATGCAAGGGGTGTCCTCGAAAACGTACGGAAGTTATTAATGCTGTGCTGCATCTTTGGGTGGGCCAATTGCCATCAGTCCCCCTTCTTGCATGCTTTTATTTCTTCACATCCTATCAGGATTGTCGATATAGTGGAAGTATATTGGATTCGCACAGGCGTAGGCCTACCAGAAACAAATTTCCTTCGTGATGAGAAGAACACAATTACAAATTAGTATTACTTAATGGGGTACATTATTTTCCTCTGGGCTACTGTTTGCATCTCTACTGGGGCTCCGATTACAAAGGACACTACTATATTTAAATTAAAAATCAAGTCGCATTGAACCGCGCGTAGCGCCAAGAAAATTTTAAGAATAATTCAAACTTCTCACTAATTAGGAAGTCAATTAGTAAGTTCAATTTGCATGGTGACAGCCGCCAACACATCCTAATCGACATAAGTATCGACAGCCGCATCCTTTTTCATTCTGCTGCTGCAGATGGGCCACCCCCGGACTAAAGAATCGATATTTGGGTCAGCTAGACACGGTAGGCTACTTGCTGGAAAACTGTCTTCTCGTAAAGCTTGGTCTTCCGGGGAGCCCGAAGTAGTTTTCTAATCGTCTCAGTCTTTCCAATTCATATCAGCAAATAATTCCCTCATGGAATGATATTACCATCGCTGAATCCGTATCAGCTAGTAGGGAATAGTGATGTTGGCCACGGGAGAATAGGTTTCTTTGGACAACAGCACCAATATGTTTAAGCAGAAATCAAGCATTTCAGCAATCAACCAATTCATCATTTGAAAATGCTTTACCATTGGGTTCTTCCAAAATCTCAAATCAGTTCGCGGGCCGAAAAATATGACCCCGCAGGCCGCGTGTTGGTGAGCCTTGGTATAGTGTTTAGTGCCGACGTTCTGTCACGAAACATTATTTATAAATTCGGTATGATTGGCTTGTCATGAAATCTTGTCAATTATTGCACTAAGTGGACTTTATGCCGATGTCAATTCTGATAAGGCCAATTCCATACCATGATATGCGTCGTAACCATTATTATTATTATCATCGAAATTGCAGAACATTCCAATAAATTTATCTCTATCCCCTGACGAGATTGTAATAACATTCCATATGCGTTCACTGACTATTCAGACCACTTGATGCTATCTTTATGCCTATGCTATAACGTAAACATAATGCAACAGCGGTGACCTGCCCAGAAGGTAGTATTCGGTGTTTTAGGCAACAATAAGCATGATCATTTACAAAGTTGTCTTCATTAGTATCAAATATTTCTAGCCCAACAGGGTGCTTCGTTTTTAATCATTTATTTACCATAATGTACCTTTAGACGACTTCCCCTCACACCCGAGACAGAAGTCGCAGAGCCATCGTACCTACTACTTTGGAATTTTCAAAATTATTACACAGTCAAAGTATAATATAGGATAATTTGCAAATAGGCATGCATCTATGTATTGCGACTATAGACAGATACATCGTCTTGGCGGTACAGATACATATTGCTCCAAAAACTTACAGTTCTTACTCAAACCCGTCGTACGCATGTTCTGTAGCCTAATACATGTTGGCGTTGTTCTGAAATGCATGTTTTTGAAGCAGTACTTTTATTTGCACATTCGAGAAAAATCTTTTGCCTAACATACCAACTACATAACTAAATAACTCGTTTCAACGGAACTCGCAAGGAAATGTAGCGTTGCTGCCCCTCGGCAGTAAGCAATCTTGCGAACCGTAAACATGATCTTTTCCTGGCCCAGTCATTCGGAACTTTAGTAATCTACCAATACCGAGAGATGTTGGAATGTGAGTAATGCGACTTGAATACCACATCGGTGTTAATCCGATACGCTGTCTGCGATAAAAATCTCTTGAATCAGAACTTGGGTATTGATGAGAACTTTCTTCCATCACCAATCTCCATATTGAATAGTATATTCATATTTAAACGAAACCGAATATTTACGGCTGACACTCATCTTGGGTAATCGTCAGCACCTATGGTACAGAATTGGAAATAACATTGTATATCAACAATCGTATTTCAAAATATAACGATTATTCGAAATTTCATGCCGATGACGTCATATTTTGTGATAGGATTATTGATATACAATGCTATTTCCTATTCTCTATAGTTGCAGACGATGACCCCTGACGAGTGTCAGCCGAAAACATTCGGGTTCATTTCAACATGTATAATTGTATATACTATTCAATTGTATATTGAGGTTCTGTACCTCTAAGAAGCCCTTCAATCTCTATATCTCTGTAACAGCAGTGAATATAACTATTCTTTCGGATGCAATGTTGAGCTTCAAATTCCCTTGCTAATCTGTTGTTCATTTTGAAAATGGGGGAAATGACTTAACTTCCTAGACAATATACGGGGAAACTGATGATCGGACTCTTCGGATGTACTCGTAAGGCGTCGGCGTGGTATTTTATGTACTTTAATTGATCAATCATCAATATGTTCTGTGCCTTCAAAGAAGAAAAGGGAATCGAGTGCAACACTCATCCGAATTCACACCGGGCGGGCCCCGTGTTGGTGACCCTGCTCTAGTTGCTAACGTCACGAACTTGAAAATATACAAGTACACATTAGCAGCATAACATATCGCGTAAGCTTTTGTAATAGCATTATTGGCAGAAAAATGAACGCAAATTATGCAATGTAATCTGCAAACAATCATTACAAACAATCATTACAAACAATCATTGCAAACAATAATTGACACTTGGCCAGCATCTGAGCGCGAAAACCTGTTACACCATATTGAGGGTTGACATTTTTGTATTTTTCTCCAAGGTGGTCAAAGTCTACGTGGGTAAATAAGCCGTCAACGTGACAAAGTATACAGGGCAATAAACAAGTGTTACCCATACGCCGCTGATACAGTGTTGACTTTGTTTTCGTTGTAGCGGTATTTTGTATTATTACCAAACAGAGAAAAGTTAATCAAACAGGATATACGATATGGGGCCTAAGTATATTGGCTCACCGCTCATTGACTCATCAACTTGGTTACTCGATTTGTAAAACGCGGCTACCAAACGGTAATACCTTCCAAAGACCACATAATTTGAACTCTCATAGGAAGAATATAGCAGCTTGGTTCTTCACACATCAGAAATTTAGTTTCTTCATCTGTCGTTACGTTGAAGTGAATAAGCATATCGAAACTTGAACATCCCATACATCCTATTTCTAAGGTCAAGAACGCACCCAATTTAAAATACCACCCGTGAATCATTAAAATTCCCTGAGCATTACATACTACAATTAACTGAAAACTAGCCTCTATATCATTCTCATCCTCAATTCAATTTATATATTGAGCATTCTCGAGTTTTACCAGTTGACAGCGTATGAATCCCGACCAGGTGCATATATTAACTGATTTGGCGGTAGAATTGCGGTCAAAATATACCAACCAGCATTCCAAAGATAAACAACTCCATTTTGTTGTTTTGTGAGGCTCCGGCAAGCAATCACTGAGTATAGCTAACCGCTAACGTAATGACAAAATCATGTCAGAGCTTATATCGTCTGGATTTGAAAGCGCAGGATTGTAAGCATTGTTTTCGTTACGATGCACGGTTAACAGCAATACGAGTCAACCTAGTTCTGCGTTTTTCTCTTCATATATATCACAGTGGAGCTTGTCTTATAAGGTTATGTGTACGATTCAGTATTAACGAGATATCGACACGCATAATGCGCCTGGTGCCATCTCATTTTCAAACATTCCACCTACCTATGTTTGCTTTGCTGACATCTATGAGATGCGAAACAATAACTGATACGCTCTAGACGTCGGTAAACCAATCATTCAGGTGCAGGCTATTGGTTAAGTTGCTGTTCGTTCGACGCAATCTTTCCTTTACGATTTTGTGATCTATCGAGCTACCTTGATATTCGATAGAGGTGGATGGGAAGCAAGTTCAGCATTATTAATTACCAACAGGAGCCAAGAATTGGTAGAGAGCCACGCTCTACAGAATACATTATGATCAACCCTGTCTTTGCAACGACATGGTATTTTTCTCTCATAGCAAGTGACAATGTTCAGCTTAGTACACGCACGCCACAGCCGACCAATATAGAATGCTTGGCCTCCATAGTGCTTGGAGGGTCGGAACCACGGTCGGATTAAGGGCGGGGATCGTAAAGTTAACTGATCTGGGAGAATGATAACCGCGAGAAAACTGCTTATCGTGGCTCATTCTGGGCGGATATCATAAAGTTAGCGGATCCGGGAGAGGGCTAATCCCAGAACTGCGAATTTGGGGTAGATATCATAAAGTGAGCTGATCCGGGAGGTTAAGGTATACGTCCTCCTTTAAGAGGTATTGTCCACTTCTTTGAAGAAATGTCCTCCCTTCGCTTACGCCTCCTCCTTTTTGACAATTTGTCCTCATTTTCAGCCTCAAATGCCCCCCGTGCGAAAAAAAACGAAAGAAGTTAATTTTTTGTCGAAAAAACGCACGACGAGTCATTCGGGAGTTACATCTGAAATATGATTTTTCTTAGGAAACACTGATGAATAGCTGTATAAATTTGAGAATCACCCATTTTCACGTGCGCTCTAGTAACTTTTGCAGCCTGTGAAAAGTTTCGTCCTTTCCCGATCTGAAAATGTGGTCACTCTAATTAAGATTACGCACAATTATTACCCTGACCTATAGTTATCCCGAGTTATGAATCCTGCAAGTGGTGTGTGCGATTTAATCTGTTTGGTCATTATGCGAAAACGAGTTATTGGCATAAGTTGTTAAATAAAACGGCCGGGTGCTGATAAAAGATACTGCGGTTGTAACAAGTTTAATTACATCATCGCGAACTGAAAGTCGATCGTGCCCACTACCAATTAGCACTGTACAGCGCCTCAACGATTAATAAAGATAAGATATATNACTAGCTCGGTGTGNGGGAATAATGACCCGTCTGCAATCTTTGGTTTCCAGATCAATACTACGAACCATNTATTTTTCTCTTTTCCACTCTCACCTGCANTATGGAATCGTAGTATGGGGAAGTGNATGCANAACATTTNTGTGCAGANTTCGAACCCTGCAAAACCGTGCGATACGGCTGATCTCATCTGTANCTTTACGTACCAAACTANCGCCTTACTACCGTAAGCACCGAATTTTGCAAGTTGACGACCTATATCGCTTCGAAGTATCAAAAGTCATTCACAAATATTTTTCCAATAGTTTGCCTCCTGTGTTTGATGACTTTTTCATGCCTGCTAAAAATGTCCACTCCCACTACACGAGATCCTCGTCTAAAGGAAATATCTACTTACCCCCACCCAATAGCAACCTAACTAAGAGATCTATCGACTACTCGGGACCTATCATCTGGAATGCATTACCACCACATATCCGTGAATTNCCNTATAATAGATTCAAAAAAGCCCTACTTGATCACCTCTTATCGTTACACTAACACTGTTGCCCTACCTCGCCCAGCCATTGCTTCATTGATCATTTGCTACCATCGTTTAATTTTTCTTCTATTTTATATTTTTACCTACTGTAACTTTTTTTACAGCCAGACTGTTTAGAGTCAAGTGTACCTGTTTGATGCTGGTGTGATCAGACTAGATGACCCTCACGGTCTTATCGATCATTCCTATCTAATACCGAATACTGTGCATGCATATTTTCTGTACCACCACCACTGCCGAGTGTTATGTATTTTGGTTTGATGAAAAATAAAGACTCTCTCTCTCTCTCTCTTGTGGATTAGAACAAAATGGAGTTGACATATGACGTATCTGTTTATAATGATTCTTGAGGAAGCCATGCACCGCCAGAGCTCAGAAATATTGAATTGGTACTTTCTGCAAGATGCTTATAAATAGCGCAGTCTAAATCATTGCAGGGCTTAGACAGAGTGTCTCAGGGGGCGAGTTTGAGAGCCACTGCGCTAGAAGGTGATCCGGTAACCTAGAGACCTTATTAGTATTTAGCATTTCAAATAAGTGACAGCCTTATCCTTATTTCAACAGGCCAGACGCAGCAAGCCTACAGACGTACGATCGCATGCAACGGTTACACAATAATTAATCGGCGTGTGTTGGCGACCGTCAACGTCAACATGCAATTTGAATTAAAGAATTGGTTTCCAAATTTTTGAGAGATTTCAAACTTGAAAATTTCATTCGCGCTTTGCGCTATTCAGAGTTAGTTGGATTTTTCGTTTTTAATATGATAGTGTAATCTGAGTCCCACCGTCCAAGTGCGAACCGCAGAGGAAAATGATGCACCCCATCAAGAAATACCAAGTCGCTGCCGTGAACTCAGTCGAAAGTGTGCCCCTATGGATTTAGCAGCTTGTTGAGATGAATGTATTGAATAATTCTCGAAGAAGAGTGCGTCTGTGTTGTGTTCAGGGTGTACATTGGTTGTACGAAGAAATATGTGATATGAAAAGGTGAGTTTACCGGTAGGATGTGTAGCTACGTACCAGACGGCATGCCGGTATGACGATACGGCCATGCAGTAATGTACAGTAGTAATCAGTCGTTTTGTTATGTTGCTAGCCAGTTGTGGTTATTCTAAAATGCTATGCTATACTGCGCATCTGGCAATGATGGTGCGCGTGTTTCTACAGCAGTCTGTTTTCGGAATACCTGATAAATCAGTGCTTGTGGTCACAGGGCTGCCTGCTATTTACTTATTCTAGTTCAATGTGTGTTCTGATTGAAGAACTGCTACAAGTCATTTCATAACCTTGTTATCATTGTATATA
>ATSW01116259.1:0-11116 GCA_000444245.1 Botryllus schlosseri
GCAAGTTTAACATGGTCAAATAAGGCAACCAGTATGATTAAACCAGGTTTTTACATGGAATATGCGCTGCACTCGACGGATCCCATGTTTTGTAAAACTTATAAAGTGACGAGTGCTACAATGACGTGATGAATTTTCAATTGTAATGTAACAGTTGATTAACGTGTATGGCTCAATGGGAGATACGATGGAAAATATAGGGCCAGTATGTCTCTTCGGACAAAAATGGTTCCGGATCCCTGGTGTGGATACTGGATACTCCTCGCCAAGTGGCAACGTTCAAATTGCGTTTAAATAAGTATCACCAAACATCATCTATTACTATTTTAGAGTAAGGTGTTGATGATTTTCCTCTTCCTATGCGAGGAAGTAGTGCCTGAGGTTCAGTGATAACTAGGGCTGGGCAAAATCGAACACCTGAATGATTCGATTCTTCTGAATCACATATTATGTTTCTAGTCGAGTCGAGTATTCGGGTATCACACATTATGACGTCACTACAGAATGTACTATGTCAAAGTTCAAATATGTATCATTTATGCCATCACAAAGAGCATAATGCCTGTTATATCTTAAAGATTAAAGATTCTTCGGTATTTTTCCGACCATACCGATTTCATTGTACTTTTTCGCAATATTGTGGGATGATCATGACTTTGGAAATGTGTTATTACCAGTAACGTTCGTAGCTTTGTACTATGTCTCGTATGCAGCGACACGGCCAACCAAGGTTTCATGGCTTCCTCGCCGGAAAATAGTATCAAAACTATAATTATCTTTAGTAAATAAACTTTCATTTGCGAGGAGCGTATAATTTCAGTATTCGAAAAAAATCGTATTTTACTGCTTGACTCGAATCATTAAATTTAATACTCGACTCAGATTCGAGTTCTCGATTCAGATTCGAGGTCTCGAATCATTGTGTCCAGCCATATTGATAACCTGCCATTCGGCATTGCGGTGGTTCATTAAATAAATGCTTCCCAACCGCTGGGTCGGGTCGCGAACCCGTTTCAGGTGGGTCGCGAACAATTTCTAAACGTTAAAGTTTCTTATTACATTTACCAAATGTTCCAAAAAAGGTGTCTTCTCAAGATTAGACGAGAAAATACATGTTCACCACTAAATTATATTGCGCCATAAGCATGGCCGTAACAGCACTTCGTAAGCCCTCCCCAAAATGTTGGTCTTTGGCCCTCCATAGGTTGATAAACCGAACTTCTGGGGGGTCAACCCATAAGACCCCCCTTTGCCTGTCCCCTCTTTGCCGCTACTTGTGGTCTACATTGGGGAGACGTTTAGAGAGTCAGTTATTCCCGCCTACAGCACTTCGTCAGCCGCCCCCTCATAATAAAACTTGGGTCTTGGCCTCTCATAAGGTGTTAAATCGCCTCCCCCCATCACGTTGCTTGGCCTCACAGTTTAGTGAGCCAGCACGAAGCGCGAAAGTTTTCGATAATTCATGATAAAATCGGTCAATAAGATTGGGAATTGCATATATATTGCTAAGAGACGCTTAGGAGTACAGAACTTCATGACACATTTGAATAAAATATTCATTTTATTCCCGAAGCTTTTCGGCTGACCCTCGTCAGGGGAATATCGTCAGCAATAATGCGAGAATTCGAATAACTATGTCCAGCAACAAATTATATCACTAATTATGACGTCACACAGACAATATACAAAGTTGGGAAAACGAGAGAACTGCAGCGTTGGCATGGAGATAGCGAAGCAAAACAAGTTAATGCGCGATTTTCAAATGATACACAAATTCTTTCTGTTGGCATAGACTAGGTTTGCTCATAGTGATGATCGTGGACTCAAGAACAGACAAATGAAATAAATTGCGACCCTTAGCCAATATAGAGAACATGTCCTCGTGATAGTTAGCAGCACACGTATGATTTTCTAGTAAATGTTTGCCTATAGAAGATTTTTGACCCATGGCCTGGTTATGTTCAAGAACAAGCGGATTGTTAAGCTGCGAATTTGAGATATAAGATTTGACAGACGGTGGAATGTGTTCTTTGATACGGTCCTGCAACCGTTTGGAAGTTCTCCCTACGTACCGACAATCGCAGTGGCACTTGAATTCATAAATTACGTTGCTTTGTTTTATAGCCGGGAGAACGTCCTTTCGGGTTGCAGGAAACATTGGTATCGTGGTAAAAACAACATTGGTTTTCACCGCNNGATAACAGCGGTAGACTGCTGAAGTTANCTGTTTCTCAAATCGATAAGAAACCGCGCCGATCTAAGGTAGATTGATGTATAATAGATACACATCACATCCGTATTTTCACGAGAAACTTCTTCGGAAGTTACTTTTGGTTTATTATCATTCCGATTCTTATTATTTATTGGCCGCTTGATAACATACTCTGGGTATCCATTGTTAATGAAAATTTTACGTATGTACCCAAGTTCATAATTCAATTTGTCCTCAGAGCAAATCGTCAACGCCCGGTGGACCAAGGTGCCGACTAAATTGATTTTACGACTTTTTGGGCTAACAGAGTTCCATCGGAAGGTATGACATGAGAATGTGGGCTTTCTATAAACCAAGGTTAGAAATTGAGCATCCCATTTTTTCACAAGAACGTCAAGAAATGCCAGGTGGTTGTTAATTTCCTTTTCCGACGTGAATTGCAATGCTGGATGCAATTTGTTTAAATTATTCAGGAAACTATCACATTCAGTATCATTATTGAAAATTAACCGCTCTTATACCATCGCTATGTCGATGACACGTTCGTGATTTTCAATAATGAATCTGAATGTGATAGTTTCCTGAATAATAATCGCGTGTCACGCGGCAGTGTTGAATTGAGTGAGGTGCGTTTTATTGTTACGTCAAAAATACACAGTAATTACACTAAATTTGCGGGAAAGAACGCAGCAAACTAATTCTTCCAGTGATGGCTTGCCGGAAAGCTGAGATCTGCTATTCGACAGTTGCCACAGCGAGAGTATCACTGAGTACCGACGCCGCCTAGCGGAATGATAGTAAAAACAAAAAAGTTGTTGTGCGTTCTCTTCTAATTGGTAACGGACGAGAAGCGAGACATCCTAACCCAGGCCTGGGCAAAGTGCGGCCCGCGGGCCAAATGTGGCCCGCGAAGCTATTTTGTGCGGCCCGCGAAAGGTTGCTTGAAATTGAAAATATAAAACTTAATTTTCAATGTTGCTGCGTGAACTAAAACCATACAACCATGGTATGTATAAACTGAACCGGAAATTCATTTACTATCAAGCCTGTTCAAGTGTTCATTGACATGCTGCGATTACGCGGTCTATACGTATACCTCACATGCCTAATGCAGATTCAAAGTAAAGTCAATGTAGCAAATTATGCCGTTACAATTGAAGTTACATGAAGTCACCGAACCTTCTTTGTTGCCATTTTCACATTACGTATTGCGCGGTCTGCGTTTCAAAAATTGTTAATTGCATTTCCACATTCATAAAACAAGCCAATTAGTGCCCGTGATTTCTATGGCCATATCACCACCCATAAAGGATGTAAAAAAAAAGAACGCCGAAATCTGAAATGCAAAGATGGTTCGGAGGACTAAATATGTGTTTACTACCCGTCTTTTTAGTAGTTAGTGCCGAGCACGTCGCCGTGTTTGAGGAGTATAAATTAAGTCGGTTCTATGACAAAAACACGAAGACTCGATCAAGGGACGGCGAATTTCGAAATAACTGCAAGCTTGTCTCAACGACAAGGCCATATCCGCAATCTTCGCACTTCTCTGAAACCAGGACCCCAGGACCGTAACTGCTGCACCTCAAACCCTCCAATGGGGGGAGGGGGAGAGGGGGGCGAACTCGAAGGGAACAAAAAATTATTTCGTGAATGTATTAAATTATAGTGTGTTTTTTTAAATTTATGCCACTTCTTTCAAATTTTTATCTAGCTCTAGTTGAGAAACTGGGTACTTGGGCCGGAAGAGGTTAAAAATAATAGCAATATATATGCAATTACCAATATTAATGAACGATAGAATCATGAATCATGGGAAAATTCCGCGCTTCGCGCTATTAGGGCATAAAACGTTGCCAATTAGTCAATACAATAATTCTTGATCAGAAGTAGTGGTAAAAACGCGCATCCCGATGGGGACTGGTCTGGGGGCGAATACCCTTACAGTTTGGTTTATAACTCTATGGGGGGCCGAAGACCAACGTTTGGGGGTTGAGGACGGGCTGTTTCGGAGATCCCTAATACATTCTAATGTATTGATAGAAAAACGTGGATATGGATTTAAAGAGAGTTCAAAATTGATCATGTTTAACATGTTTACAAATATGACCTCAAATAAATATTGCTTTTGGCAATTAACCGTCACTTTCTCATTCCCCAATATCCACACATACACTGAACACCATTTAGTGTAATTAACTGCTTTCAATTTAGAATACAGATAACATTTCTGACTCGGCCCGCCGACATATTTTCTGCTTCTCATTTGGCCCGCGGAGAAAAATAATTGCCCACCCCTGTCCTAACCGGACCAGTTGTTGCTCCATCCTAGGGGATAGGTAAGGTGTTAGGTTCGGATCCCATTCGGTACTCTTTTTCAGCTCTAACCTTTTCATTTTTTTTTCATTTTCTAGGCCGCCACAAGGACGCCAAACGTCTTCAGCCACAACTAAACAAAGAGTTATGCAACGTGATACCAAAAAATACCATTTTTAACCCACGGAAACCTAGAGAAAACTTGGTTTCGAAATATTTTTATACCCAAAATTCCATAATATCGCCAATATCTCGGCTTAGCCCAAATTACAACTAATAGCCTACGTGCGTTTCATGTAACTTTAGGATACAACGTGATACATGAAACGAATCATGTAATCCACGGGAACTTGGTTTCAGAAATGTTACACCCAACATGGCCAATATCTCTTGAGGATATACCAATTTTTGAGTATTGCATAATTGGTACAATTGGCGTTTTTATTATTGCCATCCATCAGACAATAAGATGTCAAGTGCGGTGTCTCAATGTGGTATCCACCTCGGTACGATGCTCTATTACTGTGTTATATCTTGATCCTTCTTTTTTTAATTCATTTACTTCTACATTAATTAGCAATGTCTTTATCCCATCTCTATCACACGCCCTTCTGGGAATGAGGAAATGAAGCGCCATCATAGGCCGTATTATTTTTGGCATTTTTTAGATTCTATTTTTGGCAGTTTTGGCATCGCCATGAATTCGTATATACTCGAATTAACCATGTAAAACTCTTAGTTTGGTCTTTCTTACGAAACGGAAGTCACAGAACATGCAGTATCCACACCATGGCTTTGGAGCCGGAAACGGAGCAAGGAGCCGGAGCTCTGCATAAAGTTCAAGAGAAGCCGGAGCCGGCGCTGGAGCCGGTTCTATGGAGAGTAGCACCGGCTATACGATGTATTTCATGGGGTGCTATACTTTTACTGATGGCTGAATTCACATAATATTACGATAATCGTTCAAAAAATAAAGAATTGTTGCCTCGTTGGCACAACCTTTTCTAACTAACCAGTGACCCAGTTTATCCATGGGCGCCAAACCAGGATAGGCTGGATTTGCCGCGCTTACTCCGTAATTAATTTAATATAGGTATACCCTCAAATTCGTAATCAGCACAACACCGATGGCCAATTGTGTGGTTCGAAAAATAATGAAAANCATGCATGTCACAAAACGGGATGATCAATATACCTAATTAGTAATGAGACGAATATATAGGCGACGCCATAGGATATAACCATGACCTTGCCGCACATGTTGATTTAGAGACGCGCATGCCGCACGCCGAGAAACATTGTGTCCTTTCTGGATTGGACGAGCAAATGCACGTTCTTCGTTGATAGTTTTTCATTCATTCATTGCATTCAAGCGCACGATCGTTTACTCCAGTATCGATTTGCGAACGTGAATAGGGAAATACATCGAAGCAGCTCAGATCGCTCTTATAGTCCGCATAGCCTACAATTGCCGCGATGCGAGCTAGTCAATATGGTGTCCGAACTCCCATGGTGTTGAATATAAGAGGGCAATAAGTGATTGGATTCGCGCTTTCCAATTTCTGATCATCAATTNTGTGTATTCGTTCTTGTCTGCTTGATACACTCGTATTCTTGAATTGTTGGGGAATGACACTTGCGAGCTTGCAATATATTTAGTGGGGCCATTTTTATGTGACCTTCAAAATCATTAACATGACTTTATTATTTGTAAATCATGACTTTATATGACTTTATATGAAAATCTTGTATTTTTACTTGCGAAAAACGTCACTCACGAAACTAAAGAGTGAAACATACGCAACATAACAGTAATACACGTCCATTTTTATTTTAAACCATGATTGTAGTACGCTGATTTGGGTTGACAATTCTGCAGTTTTGCATGAAGCGCTGGTGAAACGTCTTGTCTTTGTAGCTCCATAATTTGTTTCAGATCGTTTTTGTCCAATCGCTTCTCAATGTAATTTTTGAGCTCAAGTGGATCTTTTCCGAAATCGTACAACTTTCCATTTGAGTATTTAGTTTGAAATATTATTGTAGTGGAGGCATATTTCTGTTAACAGACTAGTCAACTTTGGATCGTTGATGTGTGACCTCATAAAATATAGGTCTTACAGTTTGCCTTCGTTCAATCAAAAATTGCCTTACTTTCTTAGTGCTTAATTGCGTAACCGCTTAAATTTGAACTTTTTATTTAAAGTATACAGCGATATGACTTTATAACTCAAAAATATGACTATATAACTTAAAAAGCTGATTTATGACCTCACTAGGAAAATATAACTTTTTATGACTTCATAACTTTCTTAATATACCTCGTACGGATGCGCTTTTTGCGTTAATATTGATTTCACGACCGACTGATGCATAGAAAAAAATATGACTTTAATGACTTTTAAATGGCCCTAATAATTGGTCACTGACTTGTACAGTGCACGACGTTGAATTAAGTTCTAAAATATTGATGCACCACCAGATTGTCAGTGGCACTAATTTTGAGTTTATTCGATTCGTTTGAAGGGGAACCTTCTATACTCCACTGATGTAAAAGTGGATTTCTGCTGATAAGGTCGCGACATGCGCTCATTTCTGCAACTACAGTAAAACAAATCGCACCATTTCAAGATTAAATTGGATTTTATGGCTTGATATTAACGAGCGCAGTACCGGTATGAAAACATCACGTCAATGTTTAATGCTGTATCATGTGTTCAGTACTGTGCATGCAATGGCATGGAGTAAATTGCATTCTCGTACGGATATGACGTCGTCGACAGACGACACGAAGTAATTATCACGTCACAGGTCTTTGCATACCGCCTCAAAAGGATGGTTCCTTGCGACAGCTACAACCGAACCATAGTGGCCGGAGCCGGAGCTGGAGCCGGAGCAGTGGTATCAATGAGCTCCGGAGCTTGGACCCGAAGCTAATTCATCATAGAAGAGATCTCCGGAGCCAGAGCTTGAGCAGTTTGAAATTTACGACTGCTCCAAGGCCCTGATCCACACAGTGCCATCAAACAGCAAAATTTAAATCCGAATTGAAAACGATGTGAGAGACGAAATTCATCCGATACAAAATTAAGTGCTTCTGCAATATCTATTTTTAGTAATCGATTCACTATGCGTGCAATATTACCGCCATAGGTCACAACACTTATGATAACAATTTAAAAGGGTTTCTTACACGTTTGGATCACAGCCTTCACTACCCAGCCAATGGTTACAAATCATGAGGGACTTTAATAATCAATATAATATGAAAAATTGTCCACCCGGCAATGAAAAACTAGGAAATGACCCAATGTATATATGTGTGTGTGGTACGTATAGATCTGGAGGCAATTTGCGCTATGTCTGTTCATTGATAAAGCTATGTCCCTATCGGAAAACGTGGCACAACCTATCATAGTTATAAAACAATGAACATTGAACAATGCAGACAGTTTTCAATTGCAAGATAAAGGGGAATGGAATTTGGTATACGCACATTGAGCTAAATGCTGCATGGGACGCGCGTGGCGGCTGCATGATGTAACAAAATGCATGAGCATTAACAACAGGAAAATGCCTAGTAATCGCGCTAAATTTTAAAATTAGGGCCCGCCATCACAGATTTCGAAATATGCTAATTACTGCTTTGGCGTGCAGAGATCATCTACTTCCTGATCGCCATATAACATCTACTTCCTAATCGCTGGATATCATCTATATTTCCTAATCGCTGGATTGATCAATCCACAGATTGGTCGTAAATCTATTTTTATTCACTGGAATTTTGGCCTTTTCATTCACGTTTCATGGGCCCCGTGGATAGTAGTCTGCGGACCCCGAAGGATTCACGGACTCCAATTTAGGAATTCTGCTCTACACCCTTGTTTTTATCGTTTCATACAAACTCCTGCCAATTCTTGTTGGCATTTTTATTAAAATCTTTCATAAAAATCTATATTTTCAAAAAGCCTTATTTTTGGCATTTTAAAATTTTTAGTTTTGGCATTTGGTTCCCGAAATGACAAAAATAACACGGCCTGGTCATCACTCTCCCTTCAGGCATGCTTAGGACACGATATTTGGCCAATACGAAGTGACGAAATTTGCCACCGTAAACACTATTATTCATTAAATTAAATTGTTCTCAACCTTTTTGTCACCTCGTATCACCTCGACGTTTCCAACAAATTAACAAAAAACTGAACTTTTTTCGAAATGTATATACAATTGTTATCATAGGCAAAAATTTCGAAACATATTAGGCTCACGACTAATCAGCCCATGATTAATACTAACAAGAAAGAATTATTGATGATTGCAACTATTACTTCTCTGCGAGATGATCTGGGCAGGGTCCATTTAGTCGAATGATTCATAAAGTACTTAATAGCTATGCGTTCCACGAAGACATTTCTCGCAATAGAAAAAAAAGGTTAACGATTTGTGAAATCTGTAATAATACAACAACGTTAAAGTCAAGTCCAGAATGTTCGCTGTTCTTTCCGCGAAATATGTTTGAATTTCGGAATATGTGTGAATTTTACACCACAAAGTCGCCCATCTTCACGAGTATTTTTTGAAGCAAGCAAATACACTTCTAAGGCAGGGTGGGGCACAATGTACAAACACATTTTTAGTCATAATTTTATTTCGAATTCAGAAATACCAATGAACTTTAGGACAACGATTGATGAACAAAAAACGCAGATTTCAAAGGAAGAATGACTTGAAAATACAAAGAAATAACCGAAGCACTGCCAGTTGAAAAACGTAACCTACTGGCGGTGGGGAAAATGGGACAGTATTAAAAACATAACACGGCATCAGCTCACATCACATTCACACAAGCTTGGAATCGCAAAATTAAACCCTTATAGAGATCGTTGCCGCGGCTCGCCGCGTTTCGTGATTATAATGGGCGGTAAAATAACATTACCGTCTTCCATTTATTGCGTGATACTTAAAGGGATGTTTTAAGTGAGTGATGGTAACGATCTTGCTTCTGCTGACTCTTCTGCTCAATTTTTATATATTTGTAACATCCTTTGGATATCAGTGGACCATTGTACCCCAGTCAAATTGTTTCATTGTGCCCACCCACTTCTTGAAGACAAGAAAAAAACTTTAAAATCGCAATCCTGCGCCTAAATTATAATTATGTACGATCAATAACTGCTTTGCTCTGCGTTCTAATTTCAAGCAGAACAAACGAGATATACCCACCTAAAACACGATTGAACGGTAGCGATGTAAATTTACGCAGGTTAGCAAAATTAAGAAACTTGCCATTGTCTCACAAAAACAGCGACGCCGGCGAAATCAAATGATTTTACGGCTGATATGACACTGCTAAATCACCCAACGGATGCATATTCTTGCTGTCGCGTTTTAAGAATATTCACGATGTACCATTGTGCCCCTGTATCCGATATGCCACACCTTCTCTACTTGAAATAGCTTTAGTTTGCTTTTAAAATCGCTACTTTTACTCGCATTCCAGTAGATTTTTGCGTTCCTCTTCTACTTCTACTTGGGTAACTCTATGACTACTGTAACCGCATCTGGTTTTTACTGCCAATAACGGAAGTGTGCAATTGTGGCAAATGTCGTCGATAGCAATGAAAGCGGCGCTAAAAAATAAATTTTCACATAAACGCATGTAGCACTGGCCATTGCGTATATAATCATATTGCCGAACGCGGCACACCCGGTTTGAACGATGTAAGAGGAATCCATGTCATCAAAATAAACGCTTGCTGTAACGTAAGACACTATTCGACGTGCAGCATGAGTCACTCCCATGATTCCAGCCAGCAGATAAGGTACGTACAGAGAAGTGACATCAGGTTCCCAAACGTATGCGACGATGTAGGTTGTAATCTCGAACCCAAGACCCATAAAATACAACATCGGCATAGACACGGAAGACGTGAGTCTGGAAAATGCGAAATTCACGATGAACGAAACCACGTACGTTATGAAAAGGCACACGCCAATATGGTCAACTCCAAGGCTGCAGGATATGTAGGCTCTCGTGAACTCGGACCATAAAAATGCACTGAACGCCCCGTATTGGATTTGAACCGGGATCGTGAGCATTCGTAGCTTTGAACGCATATGCAATAGTAATTTTGACAATGAGCCCCGCAATAGCGACTTTACATCCTGTTTTTTCTTCTCACTACTCCACAATGATTCATTTTCTGGTGCACGCGTACCGGGGCTGTCGCTAGGTATAGCAAAACAATGCACAATGATTCCGAAAGTCTGAAGACTTGCAAAAAAACACAAAAATACCACCAACGAGTCACGGGTAGGGATGAGTTGCTGGAACTTTTCCGAATTCTGTTGGAAGGCATACTCCATCGGGCAATCATTACTTCCACAGTCCGAGATTTCAAAGTCGCCACTACCCGCCCGCATCGATGAATTGCTATTATTCGATCGAACACCGACATCGTGAAGCATAATTCCGGGTACAATGCTCGTAACGGCCTGTCCACACGCCAAAACAGTCAGAAACACTGAAGTCGACTGTTTTCTGATAGTGCCATCAAATTCACCGTTATAAAATGCGTTGACGATCGCACCCGA